>JAPYZL010136391.1:0-16480 GCA_030522825.1 Platygaster orseoliae
AAGGTTTTTCAAACTTATATAATTTGTTGGAATCTGTGTAAATAACTCATTTTAATTTTTTCAGATTTTTATTTTGAAAATGATCGAAATGATAACATTCTTTCTTTCTACTGAAAAATATATAAGATGTCAGTTACCACATATAGAACCGCCGCCCCTCATTTACTAATGTTGGAAATTATCACCACCTCGCCAAAAGTTTGGTAAATTCTACCCGCCGTTTCGATAAAATTTACAACAAATTTTTCTGCGTGCAGCAGAAAAGATAAATGTTGAGGTGACAAAAAAACAAGCTACTGCTGCCGAATAAAATTTGTTGTCAAGTTAACATATCTTTTTGCTGCAACAGCAACTCAATTTTTTCCGAATAAGACCTTCAAATACGCATGTAAAGAAGTAATAAAAAAATATTTGATTAATAAATTAACAATTAATGTATAATGCTATGTATTATTTTTAAAAAACATAATATTCATACGAATTTTAAGATATTTCAAATTATTTCAATCTAAAATTATTTTGGAAAATATACGATCACGGGTGGATCCAGACAATTATTTCAGGGGGGGGGGGGGTTTCAGAATTTTAATCTTTTATATGTGGCAAGGACAAAATTGATGAACCGTTTTTTTTTGGAGATTTGTCGCGACAAAATAGTTGGAGACCTTTTTTTTAGATTTGTCATGCAAGGAAAAAATTAATGATCATTTTTTAAAGATATGAGGGCACTCAAAATTTCGGGAGGAGGTGAACCCCCCCCCCCCCTTGGATCGGCCGTTGCATACGAAAATACAAAAAAAACTCGTAATAAGAATTTTCACAACGAAAAAAGTTATAAAAAAGCCATAATCCAAAAACTTTATTATCGCAATAATTGATGTTTCTTAATTTTCTACATTTTTTTATTTCGAAACGAGATTTTGCGCGGTTTTTATATCTACTTCGCAGGATAGCGCTGTGAGCTGTGGAACAGTCGTTTTCGCGCTCTCAGGTTTTCGATGAAGCAACCACAAGCGAAAATAACACGTATAGAATAACGTAGAGTAAAAGATAACAGAACATAAGTTTTTGATTTTTCCAGTATTAACAATTAGTCCGTAGAATTCTAGAGAAAATAAGCGGAAACAATGGAAAAATCATCAAGAGATTCCGAGAGTGATTCGCCGGTACAAAAAAGGTATAAAATCTGAGCATTTTTATTATTGTTACGTTTTTTGGTTATGTTGAGATTGGCGGCAATTTTTGAGGTTATGTTTGCTTGTGTCAAAATCACGCTAAACCTGCTATATAAAATTTATTTACCGAGTGTTTAAACAAATGTTTTTTGCATTCCCGATCAATTTTGCATGAAATGGAAGAAGAATGTTGGTTTAAAAGGTAATCTGGGATATTTTATCTAGGAATACATTGTTTTTTCTGGTTGAATTATATTTCCGTATGGAGTTGTGAGTTTTGAGTCCATTTTTGGGAGTTTTGAAAAGGTTTTGAGGATTTTTCTTTGTGTTGCAGGGAAACTCAAAATTTTCAAATTTAAAAAAAATTTTTGGTTTTTTCTTTTTCACTGGTTGGAGCTCGATTGTTTATTTTATTGCTGGTGGAAAATTAATATTTTCTTTTGTGTTTTTTCGGGTTTTATTGTAAGTGCGTGGTTTTTTCGAAGTTTTTCGAACATTTTAATTTGTTTGAAAATCGGGAACTGGAGATTTTTGCGGAAATCATTTTTTTCGGTGACGCAAATTGACAATTCAATCGGAAGTGCCACGTACTTGTTTTGATTTTTTTTGACAATTGGAAAAATATTCCGCTTAGTTTTTTTCTTCAATTTTTTGCATTGAATTTGTTGATATTATTGTTTTCTTGATGCATCCTGGTCTTTTACCTGATTTAATGCAAATTGAATATGTTAATTCTATCGCAAAATTAAAAAATTTATTCGTCCAACAGAATTACTTTTTTATTGTTTTCATAATTTTTTTAATGTTTGATAATCCATTCGATGAGGAATGCATTCAAGAATGACTAAAATATTCTCGATAATTTTCATGATTCTAGAAATAAAAAACTTAAACAATTACATGAAAAAAGAAAAACGATTTATATTTCAAATTTAGGTTGTAATTTCTATTTATATTTTAAAATTATTTAAATATGACTTTTTGTCCTTCAATAATTGGTTTATAATATTTGTGTCATTATAAAACTTTTACAGTACTAGTACAGTTATAGCATCATATCATACCTTTTTACGGTATGAAAACGCTATTTTTCCACTCGTGAAAAATGATTTTATCTTTCTAGAATCTAATATACTATTAAATTCAACCATCTTTCAAAAGTGAATTTCTTATAAAAAATATACTCAAGTTTTCAATACTCTTACTGTTTAATTTCATTTTTTAAACCTAACAGCGAAATTTGAAAAGTTAATATAAAACAAAGAATTTTATAATAATAAGTATGAAATATATTATGAGCAATCGTGTTCGCCAAAATCGACTTCTTACTCTCAGGCATGAAAATAGCTAATTTCGATTTCTACTAATATTTAGAAATTTCATGAAATTTGACTTTTTCCTTTAATAATTGGTTTGTCATATTTGCGAAAAATTAAAAAAAAAATAGATACATATATTTATATATAAATCAAAATTTAATTTATTGTTTTTCGTATACTAATGTTTTCAATACTCTAACTATTAAATTCCAATTTTCAACCCTGACAGTAAAGTTTAAAAGATCATATACAGAGGTATTCAAAATATACTTGGGATAACTGCATATATTTATAAATTTTAAATGCACATTAAATTTATGTAGTCAAAATAGATCATTTCAACATATTTTTAAAGACTTCGAATTTGTTTTAAACAAATTTTTTTATTTAGCCTCTTTTACAGTGTTTTTAAAGTAACTTTATAAATATTTTAGAAAGTCAGGTTATGAAAGATATATAAAAACTACATAAAATATATACAAATAATTCACAGCCTTGTAAAAACCGTATGAAAGATTATTAATGAAGTTTTTATTGAAAATTATTAATAATAAGAGTTACGTGAATTCTGTACTTGTTCTAGAATTATGATTTGAAGTTTACTAAATGCAATGTACTTGTAAATTAGTATAATATATAGCGTTAAAGATTCAAAAGGCTGATTTAGCATTTCAATGTACTTTCTGCTGAATTTACATATGAGTTAATAAATTTTTATGGACAAGTTTATTTATGTCAGTTTAATATATTAGTTTACGGATATCTATAACACGTTTATGTGAAAAACTTGTGAATTTTTATTAATTGAAATAAATGACGTTTTTGACAGTGCAATGAAAAAACCGCACTCTCAGTTTAGAAATAATTTTTTTCTTGCCGAATTTGGTTCAAATATGTACAAAAAATCGAAAATAGCCAAAATATGTATTTTTTTCAAGAAGATATTTTAAATAGCCCTGGTTATATAAAATAAAAATAATAATACAGAATAGTATATAATATCTTATACAGTTATTACAATTTGGCTTGAAACTTTCAATATTTATTAATTTCGAGGTTTAAGAGGGTCTCCTTATCCAGAACCAAGAAAAAAGATACTTTTTCCTAATTTTTTTTTGAAACAGAAAATAAAAACGCAGGAAAACAATTTTTTGTGTATTTTTAGTTACACTCCGAAACTTTGAAAAACAATTTTTTTTATTTAAAAACAACGAAAAATTTTGGAGTAATCAAAGTTTTCTCGAAACAACATTTTTTGAAATTGCGTTCACGATTAAAAAAGAACCATTCAAGCTATTACTGTAAACTTTATTTTATTTTCAGATAATAAAAATGTGCTTATAGTAAACCTCTAATTTAGATGATACAACACTCATTTTCATTATATGTAACACATTTTAAATAAAAAAAGAGCGAAAAATTCGTTTTTTTTTTTAAAGTGACTCAAGAAATAAATTATAAATTTTTTTTACAACTTTTTAGGTTCACTATAAGCGCATGACTCTTCTGATTAAAAAATTTATTATATGTGTGTTTCAAATGAATACTTTGAATAATATTGTGCACGCAAATTCACTTGTCCGTGGCGAGACGCTGCGCTGGATGTTCGATTACTCCAAAATTTTTCGTTGCCTTCAAATAGAAAAAATTGTTTTTAAAAGTTTAGATGTGTAACTAAAAATACAGAGTGTCACAGGGTAAGTTGAGCAGCCAGAAAACTAAGAATCCTTGCAAAATTCTAAGACGAAAGTTCCTTAACCATTTTTCACACAACTCAATATCAACAAAGATATTGGAGTTTGAAATTTGACCAATAAACTTACTCTAACGAGGAGTGAAGATAAAAACCACGGAATAAAATTTATCAAAATTTTCTGCATATTTTTTTGAGTAGAAAAGTCTTCTGCAGTTTTTCAAAAAACTCAAAATCAAAAAAGATATTTGAGTTGAAAGTTTGAACCAGATTTCTCAGATTTAAAATATCTGTTTTGATTTTGAGTTTTTTGAAAAACTGCAAAGGACTTTTCTACTCAGAAAAATATGCAGAAAATTTTGGTAAATTTTGGTCCGTGGTTTTTATGCCCACTCTTTGTAAGAGCGCGTTTATTGGTCAAATTTCAAACTCCAATATCTTTGTTGATTTTGAGTTTTGTGAAAAATGGCTAAGGAACTTTCGTCTTAGAATCTTATGAGGATTCTTAGTTTTCCAGCTGCTCAACTTACCCTGCGACACCCTGTATACGAAAAATCTCTGTCCTGCGTTTTTATTTTCTGCTTCAAAAAAAATTAGGAAAAAGTACCTTTTTTCTTGGTTCTGGATAAAGAGACCCCCTTAAAGATACTCAAAATATTTTATTGATTTTCCAGACAATCCCTTTTTTTATGGACAATTTCACTGCAAGACTGACACTTATCACAATCATCATTATTAAAGTACCCAGTTATTAAAAAGTTCACTTTTTACAGTGTAGAAAATTCTGAAACGAATTTTTATTTTAATTTCTATTTATATTTTCAAATTTTAATATTTTAGTTTTTTGTCCTTCAATAATTGGTTTGCCATATTTATGAACGATCAATAATGGTTTCTAATTTATAAATCTTCAAAAACTTGATTTGCTGTTTATCATATACCAGACACGGCGGGTTCAGATCAACTTTCAAATAAGGTTTTGTGCCTCTGATTTTTTTCATAGCTTTTTTCTATGATGTCTCATAATTACTTTTTGTATATATGTCGAAATAATCAGTAGTAAACACTGATAATATTTTATTTATTTACCAGTCAGTCTTTTTTCTTCTTTATGAAAAATTTTGCTGCAAGACTGATAGTTATTATCATTATCAAAATAACTTGGAAATGTACGTGTCGCCATTTTAAAAACATTCCAAGGGTAGGATTAAAATGACACTTTTTTAGGAAATAAGCAAATGTTGTGATTGCAGTAAAAAAGCTCGTTTGGATGACGGGTGCAACAACAATGAAGGCTGTACGCCAACCAAGGCAAACAATTGGCCGTACTCGGCGGACACCAGTCTCGTCGAACCCGAAATTTTGGAGGAAATGGGGGTAAGTATGCTGAATGATGAAGACACAAACTTGGAGTTACCCAAAAATGAGAGAACCCAAGAACCTGTGTTGTCTCTTGTCAACTCAGAAAAGCTCAGAGAAACTTTAGCCAAAGAAAAAAGCTGCTACGAGAATGATGAAGTTTCTCGAGGTTCTAGTTCTGAAGCTCTCAATTGCGACAGGTATAAAATTTTTCATATCAAATTAACTTTGGTTGATTATGCAATGCTTACCTGTTTTTGTGCAATAGGCTCAATCCAAATGAACGTGGAATGACCAACTTCTCGGCGATAAACTCCAAGGTAGAAAGCAATCACAATTCGCAAGGGAAATACGAACTGCAAGGTTCCAATGACTCCTTAGATGATTTTCGCATAAGCCGAAGAAGACGTAAACCTATGATACCCGAAGAAGATGAATTCAACAAATTGTCAGATGAAATGATTCTCATGATTCTGAAATATCTCCCAAAGACGGCCTTGGTAAGTTTTTAACTGAAAATAAATACACTAAAGAAGTATATCTTGTGACGCCACTGTGTGGCCATTATCAGTTCCTCGCTGTCACCTATAAAACGCATTTGTTAACTTCATGGTAGAATTAGAATAAACCATGGTTTACTTCAGTTTACTTTTGAAAATGAGTTCCAAAGATGTTGCTACTGGTGTCTTAGTGGACAAAAAAGATCAGTGTACAAATTTTTTGTGTAGTTGGGTGTAATTCGTGGGGGAATAAAAATTCGGGTAGAAGTTTATGAGGATTTATTTGATGTTATTTAACAAAAGTTTTTAATATAAATATGAATTGTTTATAAGTTTTATACATGAATTTATTGTATATTTTTAAAATATTGAAACTGCCAAAATCTATGCACTCAGAAAGAAACTCATTAATTTTTTTTCGTTTTTTTAAGTTAAAAAATTTTTAGTCAATTTTCAAAATACTCAAATTAGTGCCCGAAATTCAGGACCGACTCATGATTGCACTAGCAAAGAATTGTAAATTATCAAAGGTTCTTCACGTGAAATGATGAGTAAAAAGTTCATTGTTGAAAATTAAAAAAGTTGTATTTATATTGTTCCTGAATTTCTATGTGATTTTCTAGAATATTCAATATCGTGATAATTGAAGTTCTTCAAACTTTTAATGACCTAATATTATATATTAAATAAAATATATTATATTTGAGCCAATAATATTCATAGATATTCAGAATTTCATGGATTTATAGAATCTTCTTTTTCAACATTATATACAAAACTTTGTAGTGTTTTCTGGAATTTTTATAAATTTTGTAATGGCTCCAGTAATAATTTTTTTCATTTTTTTTTGTTTGCAAACAATTTGAAGAAATTGGTTGTTTTTCATAGATTTCTATGTAGGTTTTTAAAGTAATTCGCTCTAGGATCAAAGATTTATAAATTTATGAGTACGCCATTTGTACATTACATTTAGATAGTATTGAAATGAAATATAATTCTACAGGATTTTTCAGTTTCGATATATATTGTTCTAAAATTTCTGAAATTAGATGCTATGAAATTAAAATTTTGATTTATTTTTAATATTTTCATCTGTTCCTGAGAAGATTACATCTACATACATTTTTCGTGCTTTTGTATTTTTCTAGTATTTATAATATTAGGCACTTTTCTTTTCTTACAGATTTTTAGTATTTCAAGAGTTTGTTAGTAACATTTTTCATAATTTACTGTTTTGGCATTCAAAGTTTCATAGTTCTTCAATGTCTCTTTAGATTTTTCAGAAAACTGTATTTCCATAGTTTCTATAATTTTAAATATTTATTCTGGTACTTTTTTGTACTAAAAAATTGAATTTCTCAAAATCAAGAAAGAAAGGTTTTTGCCCTTGGGTATGCTTTTTTTGCGAAAACAATCATGGATTTGAAATAACATGTATTTTCTTTTGTATTTCATAATTTGTATCTTGGAGCATGATTTCTCAATTTTCAAATTTCGGGTTTTTAAAGTTGTACAATTTTTGAGTTTAGGGTGGCAAATTTTTTATGTATGTATATATAGGTTTATTGTGGTAAAATCCGATTTTTATGATTTTCAAGTCACTGACGTTAGAATTTCGTTTTTTTCATATTCCCTCATTATTCGTACAACTTGAAGAATTTTCTGATATCAAGATTTTTAAAATTCCATGTTTTATTAATCAAAGTCTTGTAAAAAATTTTACAAAAATATTTATTATTAACATTTATCTTCCTAAGCCTTGGTTACAAATAATTTCCATTTTTTAAATTAAAGGTACGTTCGATGTCAGTGTGCAAAAGGTGGTACAGAATTGCCCAAGACGAAGCTCTATGGACGCGAGTCGATTTGAGTGGCAAAGTCTTGAACAACGGCACCCTGGGTTACATCGTTCCCCGGGGTGTGCAGATTATGCGCATGTCACAGGCCGAGGTCGGAAACCCAGTTTTTTCGCCCACCTCGGGAGCCATCGTCGAAAATTTCGTTTCCAAGTTGCAGTACCTCGATCTCTCTATGGCAGTTATCAGCACTTTGGATTTGGCTGTTTTGCTTTCAACTTGCTCGAGCCTACTAAAATTGTCCTTAGATAATTGCACCTTGGATAATACCTGTTGCCAGTCGATTGCAATGAACAGCAGTCTTGAAGTTTTGAACCTCTCGATGTGTAATGGGTTGAATTTGGAATGCATCCAAAGCCTCGTCAGGTTGAAGAGGTGAAAATAGAAAATGATTTATATGTGTATTTGATAATAATATATTTGTATTCAATTTGGGATTTCGTTTTGAACTTTTAGATTGTTGGAATTGAATATTGCCTGGGCTGGTCTGGATAACGACTCCGTCACTCATATCTGCCAAAACTTATCGCCAACTGTGACAGGGCTTAATATTTCAGGTTGTCGAAAAGCAATGCAGAACAGGAGTGAGTAAAATTGTACTCGTTTCAGAAAAGCCCTTGAATTTTTAGTGGGGATTTTTTCTGAATTTCTGTTTGTTTTTCCTATTTTCTGGATTCCTCGTTTGCTGTATTAGAACATTTTTTGCAGCGTAAACGATTGCGTAATAAATATTTATCATTCATGAATAACACAATCACTTATTTTGAAAGAAGTTTTTATTGTTCAACAATACAACAGAAGTTAAGTATTTTCCCAATTTTCAGATCACGAAAGTTACAATTTTTTTAAAAATACATTTATTACTTTTTTCGCGATATTATGGACTTCCATGCAACTTTCCAGAATCCGATGCTTTAGGAATGAAAGTTTTAAGTATTTGTGTTATTATCATGGATTTTTGAAGAAATAATACTACATAATACATCATAATAAAATAAAATCATGATGTATTACTAATACATCTACAGAAATTTCAAGTATATCATTAATTTATAGAATTTTTATTTTTCATGTTCTTTGTAAAATGTTATGGTATTTTCATAGATATCTAATATTTTTATCGACCTCTCTATAGATGTATAGAGTTTGATGCTATAGTATTAAAAATTTCAACGAGTTTGAGTATTTAAGTTACATTTTTAGAAAATAATATTTTTTTTGCAATTTCAATGCTACTTGTTTTTTTTTTTTTTTTTTTTTCGTATTTTTTAGTAATACAAAATTTGAGGAATATTCTTAATATTTTTTTTGGATTTCTATATAGATTTGTAAAATACACACTTTAGGATTCAAAGTTTTGCACGTTTTTGAGAAATTTTTGAGGTATTGATAGATTTCTAGTATTTCTGGAATTTTTTCATTAGTCATGAAATTTTTGAGTGTTTCTTAGCATTTTTATAGATTTTTAGTATTTTCGAAGATTGTTGTGTAAATTTATAAAACTCAATAGTTTAAAATTCAGATTTCAATAGATTTTCAGTATTTTTATTGATTTATGGAAAAATTATATCTACATAGATTTAGAACAGTTTTTATCGGTTTCTTGTACTTTCATTTTTTTGTATTTATTTTTTTTTTTTAAGCTTTGTAGCGTTTTCTATTGTTTTTAAAGATTTTTATTATTCATATGGATCGCTTTATTAGACTCTAGAGTTTGATGCTATAGCATTGAAAATTTATAAATGTTGAGTATTAGAATTGATTCTCCATTAATCAGATTCTTTAATACAGCTTTTATAATAACGATTCCTAGCAGTTCTCATATGTTTTTTTAGTATTTATCAAACTGTAAAGGATTGTCTATCAATCGTTGTAGATTTCCAGTATTTTGCAGATTGTTATAGGTATAGATTTCTAGAATTCGGTATTTTATGATCCGAATTTGGATAAATTTTTAATACTTTTATTGATCTGTGGGAAAATTACGTTCCATTATTATTAGTATTTTAAAGATCTCTTGTGTTATTTATTTTTTTTTAGTATTCATAAAATATTCTATAGTTTTATAGTACTTCTATAAATTGCTTCATACGCTTTTCATAATTTGATGCTCAACAATTCGTAATTCTAGAGATCGTAGGTATTAGTTCAGATTTTTCAGAAAACAGTTGTTACATAGAATTCTATTGCTTTTAGTATTTCTTCAGAGTTTGTATGATTCGAACGATTTTATGGTATTTCTATTAATAGGGGAAAGGCACGTAGGTTGGGACAGGTTTCTTTTTGCGATTGCCATTCTTAATTTTGGTAAGTTTGTGCGTAAAATTATATGTATACCGTTGGAAAGCTATTATGAGGATCTATACATTACTTGTTACAGAAATGGATTTCGTTGAAAAATAAAAATTTTATAGGCAATTTTCGAAACATTAAATATTTGGCACCAAAAAATGTGACACGTAGGTTGAAACAGTCAAAAATTTGCTTTTATAATCCAACTCAAATAATCAAGCTTCAAAGTTTCTTATGTTCATTGCATATATATTTGTTTTAAAAGTTTTTCTGAAAAGAAAGAAGAATAAATATATGCGAAAAAAGTAGAAAAAACAAACGAGATTGGGGTTAAGTAAAAAATATGTAAAAAATCTATTTATGTTTGTCAGAGAAATCGTCATCTGATCGCAAAATACTATTATTTATGCATTTTTTGCCATCAAACAACTGAAATTTTCTCTTAATAACAAAATAATGAAGTTTTTTCGAAAAATTTCACAGGGATTCCTCCTAAGTAGTAGGTATGATGATTATTTTTGAAGGTAATTTAGCATTTTTTTAATCGTCAATACATAAAAAGATCAGTGATAGGCCAAAGCGATACATTTTGGCAAGTAAAAACTATAGCACCAGCTGTCCTACCTCTGCGTTTAAATGTTACATATCAAAAATCTAACACACATAAACAAAAAAACACTTCTGATGCTATTCTGATGCAATTCCGAACATAAAAAGTCATTAAATGTGACGTATTCAATTTTACTCATCCAAAATATGCAGCGTCTTATAATTTCACAGTGTCCCAATCTACGTGCCTAAACGTGTCCCAACCTACGAACATCAATACGATTTCGGCATGACGCTAATTTTTTTTAATGACTCCGCATGTTCGAAATTCAATCAGAATATTAAAGTAGAAGTAAAACTGCAGTAAAAAAGTTATATTTACGTTCTTTCGACGCACAACACTTGTCGTTTTTCACGTCTGAACTTGACTGCCGCTTACTTTTTTTGGAGACATTCTTGACTACGCGCTGTATAAAATACAAGAAGGGAGAAAATCGCTCTTCTCTTTTATAAAAAGTTTTGACTAATAACATTATTACCTGAAAGCATGAATATTTGAGTCCTGAATGTAATGAAGTGAAAATATTTAACTGTCCCATCCTATGTGCCGTCCCAACTTACGTGCCTCTCCCCTATCTATCTAGATTTCCAGAATGCAATGCTTCAGGGCCTAAAGTTTTTTAGATTTTTAGAATTTAAGTAAATTCTAGTTTTTTCATCAATCCCTGGGTTGTGACAATTTAAAAAATTTTTATTTTCTACGTCATTTCAGCCAAAAATGAGTAATTAGAATTTCGTTGAAGAAAAATTCTCCTGAAATAAGGATTATTGTTAATTTTGAATGAGCAATGACTGATGTTTGTAAATAATTATATGTGATTCTTCAAAAACATACATTTTGCAAATGTGACGTGACATTTTTAAGTAAGGGGGGGGGGGGTCTAAACTAAGTGTCACAAATGATTTGTAAGTGGATAAAAGTGCGTGACGTAATTAAATTTGGTTTTAGAATGAAAAAATGAGAGTGATGTTTTCACCACTTCTTAACATGAATTTCTAGATATATTCGACCTGGTGAAGCAGTGCCCAAATCTTGTTGAACTCGACGTAAGCGATTGTACAATTTTGACCTCGGAAGCTGTTAAAGCAATCATGACACTGCGAGAACTGAAACATTTGTCGCTGAGTCGTTGCTACTCAATTCCCACGCAAACTTTGCTCGATGTCACGTTTGTGCCAAATCTACGTTATCTCGACATTTTTGGAGTAATGGCGGAAGCCACATTCAAAACTTTTATGTTCAACGCCGGTGATACAGCAATCAACAAATCTCGATTTAGCACTATAGCTCGACCAACGGTAGGTGTTCGAAGAACTAGTATTTGGGGCCAGAGAGTGCGTGACTGAGATTTGTTTTTCAAGACGGTGCCTTAAAAACAGAAAAATACCTCCAAGGAAACTTCATACAGTGTTGCCAGATGAGAGAGTTTTTACTTTGCTTTTTTTGTGATTTGAACTTTCTTGGATGGGTAAAAGAGCGCAACATTGTTTTGAATAATTCTAATAAATTTGAAATTTATTTATTTACCGATAAATTTATACAACACAATTTAAGTGAAAATGCTCGTGAATTTTTCGAATTCTCAAAACCCATGTATAATGTGTGTAAGGAGTTATCAAATGTAAAACAAAGATGTGCTCAAAGAGGTCTATGAAAACTCCGGATTCCGTTGGATAGCTTTATAAAAACTGGCAGCACTGGCTATATATATATATATATTGTATATTAATTTTTTGTTAGTCATACAGCGAAAATCATTTACCTGGCAAAAACAGCGAAGTTGGTTTATGAAAGTTTACAGTCATCAGACAAAATCGTTGTATATAATACTTCTTGCATTTACGCTCTGGCTGTGCAGAAAATTTAATGTATCTTTTTATATATAAATATATATAGATAATGGATCCATTGATATATGAATAGAGAATGTCACAATTTTTTTTTCGAATGTATTAATTGTGTGTGTGACACTTTTTGAGTTTGAATATTCTGAGACCTCACAAGTGCCTTTGTAAAATGAGAGAAAATGACTTACTCAGTGCTCACTCAAAAGTTGTGTACTTTTTATAATGTAAGCATTAATTTTTTGGTAATCATTTATGTGAAATGTAAGGTGAGAATTTCGAATAAATACGAGCATCGTTCCTGTGTCCGTGTTTTTGCAGTCATTTTAAGTCAAACTAATTTATTTCATTTAGGAGGTAGAGAGTTGGACAGGTGATCACCTTCAACCGGAATCCAGGGACAAAACCCGAGTGAAGATAAAGAAATTATGATTTTTGTTTCTAATTTTTTTCTATTCCGTTGATTTTGTCAAAATAAATTTCCATGTCAAATACTATCGACTTCCGTTTTCAAATTTGGATTTTCATTCTATTAAAGAAAACTAAAGGTTACTGGAAAATTCATCGTTCTGAAGTTAACTGCCTCAACTTTTAATCTTTGGGTGAAAATCGAGCAACAGTTTCATAATTATTCAAACCGTGTGCATTTTGTTGCACAGGGTTTAATTTTGAAACTCTGAAATTAACTTATTCGCTGTATCTAGAAATGGAAGTGGAATGAGTGGTTTGTGAACTTATGAAAACTGTAATGTTTATTGTAATTGGAAGAATATTAACACGTTTTTCGTAAGATCGTCGAGAATTTACTACATTTTAATAAAACTATTCGTAAAATTATGAAAAACTGAAAAACAGGACATTTAGAGGATTGACAATAATTCTAGAAAATCCGCGAAATGTGTATGATTTCAGAGAATTTTAATAAAATTTGAGGGCTGCAAAAATTTATGAAAATTCGTTAAACTTAAAAAATATAATATATCAATAGACTTTTTAGGAATCATGAAAAAATGTTTTGTTTCGTAAACGGAATTAATCAATAATATTGAAACTTTAATGAGAGTCAGAATTTATTATTATGTACCATGAATATTAAGAAAGATTATAAATAAAAAAATCATACAAATTAAGCATTTTTTCGATGCAACACAGGGTTTGTGCAGAAATTTGATGGACACTGTAGAAGACCGTACAAAACTATGATGTTTTACGTTAATTGATATTAAAAAGCATTCTACGATTGCAATAATTTCAGTGCTGCTTATTGAAAGAATTTTAATTACCCTTATTACAAAATTCCATAAGTAAATAACATTCTATGGGCTCTTTCTTCAAACAAATTTTTTTTTTGCCAAGTTTTACACATAGTGACATAAGTCCTGTGAAACAATGGTACTAACGATTAAAATCTGAATAATATAAAAAATAATAATAGTTTGAACTTGAAATAGTCGATCTTCACGATGGTAATAATTTTCATCTTGAATATAATAATGATAATGGTAATAAAAATAAAAATAACATTACTATTATGTTAAACTTGGTGAAAAATAGATATTTATATTACACGGGAGAAACAGGATGTTTCCAACGAGTGCTAAGTTGAATTAGCACTCGTGTTATTATTTTATTATTTTAAAAGCACTTGTTATGCTAACAAGTTCACTCATTTAGAGTGAAATTTACAATCCAGTTTGATTCATCGTTCGTTGTTTAGAGTGAATTATCACTCTACAACCATTAAAAGTGGCTGGAGACAAATCATCCCAAATTTTGCAGGGTCACCTCGTGCGCTGATACCCTCTAGCGGTTTTTTTAGCATTAAAGAACAAAACAGACACAGAAGAGAGTGTGAAAGTTGTATGAAAATTGTCAAATATATTTACCAATGTTTTATATTTATATACAGGGTGTACCAAAATCCCCGTGCCAAAAAGAAATTCAATATTCCTTTTTGAATTTCAAGTCGAAAAGTCCTTCGCCACTTTTTACAAAACTCAAAATCAAAAAAATTATTCAAGTTTGAAATTTAAACAATAAATGCACTTTTTCGAGGAGTGGGAATAAAAATCACGAACCAAACTTTACCCAAATTTTCTTCATATTTTTCTGAGTAAAAAAGTCCTTTGCCACTTTTCGCAAAACTCAAAATCGAAAAAGATATTAGAGTTAAAAGTTTCGACCAATCACATTTCTCAGATTTCAAACTCAAATATCTTTTTAGATTTTGAGTTTTTTAAAAAGTAGTAAAGGATTTTTTTACTCAGAAAAATATGAAGAAAATTTGGGTAAAGTTTGGTTCATGGTTTTTATCCCCACTCCTCGAAAAAGTGCATTTATTGTTAAAATTTCAAACTTGAATAACTTTTTTGATTTTGAGCTTTGTAAAAAGTGGCGAAGGACTTTTCGACTTGAAATTCAAAAAGGAATATCGGATTTCTTTTTGGCACGGGGATTTTCGTACACCCTGTATATAGATTTTTTTTTTCGTTATTCGCATATGTAATTTTAATACAACTTTCCCACTCTTCCTAAGAGCCTATTCTTGATTAAATCGAAATAGGAAGAATTCTTAAAACTAGCCTATTCCGATGTTACATGAACTCGCACGAGTGAAACCCGACTGGACCCGACGCATGCATCGCGTGTACGTCGGGTCCAATCGGGTCTCACTCGTGCGAGTTCGGGTAACATTGGAATGGGCAAGTTTCAATAATTCTTCCTATTCTGATTTAGGCATGTTTCAAGAATAGGTTCCCTAGAGGGATGGGCGATACTATTGGCTTCTCTCTCTCGCTAAACGACAACTATAATAAGCGAGAAAAGGACACAATGCGGCATCGCCCATCCCTAGTTCCCTGTGGCTTTATTTTCTGTTATTTTCTTCTAATGGCGTTTTCGAGTGACCTAATCTAGATCGAGGAGCCTATTCTTGAAACATGCCTAAATCGAAATGGGAAGAATTCTCGAAACTTGCCCATTCCGATGTTACCTGAACTAGAGCACTCTAATATGTAGGAATACTCGGTCTCCATTTTGGACCCAGCTGATGGAGAAATCTGGGCTGTAAACAGCAAAACAAGACGTTTTTTATAATAATCGATTTTTACTCGTTGATTAGTCAATATTGACTTGGGAACTTTTCCGGCGCTTTTTCCGACATTACAAAAATCTGGTCCATCGATCGGTGTTACTGAAAAAGCAAGAGGATACGGTGAAAATCGAGGATTTTTCCACCATCGCAGCTGTCACTGGTCAACTTTATTTTTTATCATTTATATAGTAAAAAAAGCAAGGTATTTTGGTTTTTACCGTTGTTAACTTATGTTACATCATAATTAATTATGATTTTATGAGAAATTTATTCGATTATAAAAAACACCTTGTTTGTGTTTACAGCCCAGATTTCTCCATCAGCTGGGTCCAAAATGGAGATCGAGTTTACTCTCTTTTTATAGTACCTTACCCGAATTCACCAGACTCACACGAGTGAGACCCGACTGGACCCGACGTACGCGCGATGCATACGTCGGGTCCAGTCGGGTCTCACTCGTGCGAGTTCGGGTAACATCGGAATAGGCATATTTCAAGAATTCTTCCCATTTCGATTTAGGCATGTTTCAAGAATAGGCTCCCGGATCTGGAGCAGATTTGTCTGCTGATAGGTGTTCAACTCTGCTAATTTATGCCTACAAATTGCTCGAGATCTGCTCCGGATTGGGTCACTCGAAAACGAGGAGGTGAAGCCGAGCAGAAACGAATCGGTGCATAAAAACAAAATGGCGGCCGGATTGAAGGTGGGGGTAGGCAATAGCTCGTTCCGCCGGTTTTA
>JAPYZL010136416.1:0-29730 GCA_030522825.1 Platygaster orseoliae
TACTCGGCAAGCACGGGCGTGATTTTCAATACTCGGCTCGTACAGGCATTTTATTTCAGCACTCGGCTTCGCCTCGTGCTGAAAAATCACGCCCGTACTTCCCTCGTACTGATAATCACGCCTGTGCTTGTCTCGAACTGAAAATTCTGCCTGTACGACAAAAGCCTACTTTGTGGCCTTGGTACACAATCTACTATTTTATAAAACCCATTTCAGGGAAAAATATACTATTAGTGATAAAAACACGAAAACAAAAAATGCGTCTAAAAAATTCAGAAAATGAGAAATGAAGTGAAAAAAGCACAAGTAGTCAGTATATATAAGTACTGCAGGAATAGTAAAAATCAGACAACGGGATACTTCTTGAAAAAGTACAAGATCATTCTGTTCATTCTTTCCAAAGTCTTCACATTGAGCTGCTTATTGAACAGAAAAACTGTGCATGAGGTCATTGATTAAGATTGAGCGTAGGAAAAGCGAAAGAAACGGGAAAAAGTATCATCGAACGTATTCTGCGACGCAGTGATACTTGAGAAAACCCCTCAGTCTTTTTTATCACGCGAACGTGCTGGTTTCAAAGAGCCAGGAATTTACTTGCTCGACCGCTCAACCAGAAGTGCAGAAGAACGCCCGCATATGCAAGATTTTCACACGTTTTTGAAACTATGAAACATCATTGAGCTCCCAAGTGTTTCTCCCTTTTGTTAATTTACCGATTTTCATGCTGGAAAAAATAAAAAATCCCGAGGAAACGATACTGCAGGTTTTGTAGAATATTTATAGTTTTGGTGAAAAGGTATGACTAAGTTTTGATTAATTCTACTGAATTTTTTGGTCTCATGACTATTTTACTGTAAAATTAGTTGTTTGTATACGAAAATTGAATTATTCTGACATTTAAGTCAATTTTTCTTAATTATTTCAATTACCTATTCCATTGACTTTGTTTAAAAAACTGTTAAATAAACTTTTTTAAAGTTTTTTTTCGTGTATTATGGAAGTTATAAGTGTTGTTTTTTTTTGTACTTTCCTGGTTTTTTTCTGTTTCCTGTTTAGTCTCCGTAAAATATTTACTTTTTTCGAGTAAGTCTGACTAAGTTTTGAGTAGTTCCACTGAAATTCTTGGTCCTCCTGATTATTTTATTAAAAAGTAAGTAAAAAAAAAATTATTCTGATAAAAGTCGAATTTTCTTTTACATTCCAATTACTTATTCTCTTGATTTTTTGTAAAGAGCTTTTTAATTACTGTAAAAACTGTTAAATAAACTTTTGGAATTTTTTTTTCGTGTATTATAGAAATCATGAGTCTTTATTGTGTAATTTCTTGGTTTTTACCTGGAAAAAATATTAAGGAAATAATACTACAGTTATTATTCGATGTTCATACTTTTCTTTGGTTGGCCTGACTAAATTTTTACTAGTTCTACTGAAATTCTGTGCTCACAATTTTTTTTTTTTTGTACATTCATTTGTATATATACAAGAAAAGAATAATCCTGATATTTTTTTCATATTTCATTTGATGTTATATATTTTTTTCAAATCTATTTATTTAATTATATTATTTTATATTTTTTATTAACAATAAAACAAAAATTTTGTTTATCTTTCGTTTTCGATTACTCATATTCGACTTACAAAAATCAAAAACTTTGCAAATATAAACTATTAATTTTTCTGTAAAAATCATAAGAAAATACAAATGCCTGACGTAATATACAGCTTTATCACTGAAAACAAATTTTATGATGAATTTCTTTGTAGAAAAATGTTCAAAATAACATCAGGTTCATCAATTTTCATTAAAATGGTTGGTAAGAAAATCTTCGGATGTTACAGAAAATGAAAACAATGAAATTCTGTCGCTTGTTGAAGAACACAAAAGTAAATAATAGCGTTTTGTAAAGAGTTGGATTTCCATGAAAAAAACATCTATGTGAAGCCAAAACATAAAGGTATTTTACTGCTGAATGAAAGTGCAAGTTAAGGAGATAGAAGAGTCGATAAAATTGAAATTTTTTTGAAAATTCTAATCTCACTATAAATATGAATTACTTCTTAAAAAATGAAAAAAAAAATTAATCTTCATATTTATGAGGAATAAATCCTTGTCAGCTATCTTAAATTTAGCTGTATATAATAAAAAATTTATCAATTGTCCCATTTTACTCACATTTAGTGCAATCTTCCTCATTTATTATAACAGATTGTCAAACAAATTGCAAAATAAAAGTAGATGGATATTTTTTGAAAGCTTATTCTTAATTTTTTGTTAAGGTATTATTCTTTAAAAGCTCTAAAACAAGCTTTTTCTGGAAGTTTTTTATACCTACCTTCATAAAGTAAACTTTTTACAGCTTAACAAGTGATTTTCTAGTCTTTGTTCAAAACAAAAAGTAACTCACAGATTCTTCATTATTATTCAATTTTCTTCAAAAGGGTCACGAGATTTCCTTGTAATTATAAACTAGAGATGTTTTTTATTTTACTAATCACGAACAAAGTAACGAGTATTGAAAAATATAAATGATAATTAATGCTTGAAGTTTATTGTGAATTTACATTTTTACATAAACATCTCAAAATATAAATAAAACTATGTTTATTTACTTTCTTTGTTGTTTATAAATTGTTCATTATATTTTTCTTAAGCCTTTCCTTTTTTGTTTTTTAAAATTGTTGAGTGTTTCTAAAGTAATTTTTCAGCAATTTTTCAAAGTTAGAAAAAATTCACAAAGTCTTTGTTTTTCTTTATCTTTATTTCAAATTACTTATGATTCATTTTAATGATAGAAAATTATTTACGAAGTAACAAGAGTCATAAAAAATCACCGTAATAAAAAGGTACAACGATGCATAAAAATTAAGTGAACGTCGGACGTAATATGCAGCTATATCACTGAAAACAAAGCCAATGATTTATTAGCTCAAAGGAAAAAATTTGAAATCATCCAAAATAAAAATAATGAAATGAAATTGTTTGTTAAAGTGTATAAAAAAGTAATAAAATCAATTAGTGGAGAGATCAATTTTATTTTTTATTTCGTCTGTACAGCTTCACTCACTCATGAAAATAATTGTACTCAATTTTTTTGCTATTCACTAGAAGACATTCAAATTTAATTAAATATTTCAACCTTCTGAAAATTGTTACCTCTCAAATTAAACATTCAAGCACAAGAGTGACATTCATCTTTTTGTTTCTTTTGAAATCACAATAGATTGTTTTTCTTGGAAACTGAGCGAGCACAAAGAGGAGTCACATTTAATTAACGTCAAAAAAAGAGGGATGAAAATGATGTAACCTAAAACGTGAAAGAAAATTCTTTCTGAAGGTAACGCGAGTTGGTTATATGAAGAATTCAACTGAAATCATGAACGCTAGAAGGGAAAGTAGCGAGAGGTAAAATAATATGAGTTACAACGCATCAGCAAGCTCCGACAATTAGATGGAATATCTTGCAGGATTCCGAAATAAATTCCGTTGCGCAAAAAAGTTGGCACGGTTGGGATTGTAAAAAAACTCAATACGTGCTTGGCCGTGTTCAACGGCGGTTTAAAGGAATATAACTGCAGAAACAATCGTAGCCAAAAAGTAAACGAATCTAGAATGATCGCATCATTTTTATTGTGAAGCTTTTTCACGAAATGATGGAAGAAGAGGAATTTGCTGATTGAGGTTTGAATATCGAAAATATGTTTTTAAATTCTCAAACGAGGTGCCAGGAAATTTTTGGGATGATTTCAGGTTCTTTTGAAGCGTTTAATGCACTTGATTTAACAATGTAATTTTTTATCATGGCTTTTGCAATGTATGATTTCGAAGCTCAAATGTTTTTGGCAGGCACATAGGTAAAGGGGGAGGAGGGGGGTTGGGGTTGAAACTGATACTGAAATTGGGGTAAAATAAATTTTCATGAAGTAAAAAAAAGGAATAATGAACCACAAAGTAAATAAAAGTACAAACAATAACATAATACTGTGTTGAATGAATAATAATGATTTCTGAAAATAAAGTTATTATTAAAAATGAAAATAAAAAATAATGAAAATAGGTGAAATTGATGAAAAATATATTTATTAAAATGAAGATGACATAAAGAATGGTTTTCTGTTCGTTTTCAAATTTAAATGGAATTCGGGATTAAATTTTCAATATCACAAACTCAAAGACAAAAGCAATTCTGGATTAGGGAACATCATAATTATGATAATTGACTAAGATAACGTAGAAACAAAATTTGAGAAATTTTTTGAATTCAGTTAATCATAAAAAAAATATAATTTACGAAAATGTTGAGCATCTAAGAAATTTTTCACTTTGGAGCATCAAGTTCTAGAAATTCAGACAGAAATTCATGAAAATACTGAAAAGTGTTTTGAGTGATAAATGAAGTCTGAAAAAATTCTAAAATCAGTAGAATTATTTCAAAGAACTGTTTCTAAAAAAATCTGACTAAATATGTACGATCAATAAAATTTAAAATTCTAGACCATCGAATTCAAGAAATAACCGTGTAGAAAATTCTATAGACTCTTAAGCACAATTTTATTATTCAATTATAAAATAACTTTCATAGAATAGTTATAGAATTACTAAAAATATAATTATAGAATTATAGAATTATACACAATTATAGAAATTCTAGAAATCTGTAAGAATAGTATAAAAGGCAACAAAATCTTATAAACACTCCAAAAAGTAAACTGTCTGAAATTCCGAACGTTTAATTATAAACAAACACAGCAAATATTTTTTACATTCCCTTTCGTAGCTGTAGTAATAAATAATAGGTTGATAATAAAATAATATTATGCAATGCTACTAACTTTTATTTATTTACTTGTTAATTGAGAATGTAAAAATAATTGTTTTTGCATTTTCGTTTATTTCATGAACGTTTGCAACTTTAAGCAGATAAAAATTACGAAAATATACAAAATCTGTAAGATATTCAAAATCTAATTTTCCTAGACATCTTTAAAAACACTGGAAATTTATAAAAATTCGAATTCTAGAAATTGATATAGCCATTTCCGAAAAAATAGAAATTCATGAAAACACTTGAAACTCGAAATTGTTGTGAATTTTAATACTTCAGCATAGAACTATAGAAATCTGTAGAGTGAATCATAGAAATACAAGAAATCTATAAAAATACTGAAAAATAGTACGAAATTGAACGAAAAACGAGAAATAACGAAATTTTGAAAATTCCTAAAATACTTTGAAAAAACTTTTTTACAGCATTATATGATTTAAAATTTTTGACGATCTGATTTCATTAATGATATTTTTCAATTTTACAAATTTCGGAGTTTCGAAGTTATACCTTATATAAATTTCGTAGTTTAGAGTAAAATATTTTTCATATATTTATGACTTTAATATAATAGAACTCGATTTTTATCATTTTCAAATCATAGAATAAAATTTTGTCTTTTTGTGATATTTAAGTATTCTGCATACTTCCTTATTATTTTCATAACTTGACAGGTTTCTGATATTAAAAATTTTTACATAGCTTTCTGAAATTCAATGCTCTGGGAATTAAAGCGTTTTAAAAATTTTGACATTTAATTAATTCTTGAAACAATTTGGAGTAAAAACAACAATTTCGAATAAACAATTAAGAATTAGAGTGTTTTAGAAATTTTCACTTTCAATTAATTCTTGGAACAACAATTTGGAATAACAATAAAAATTTGGAATAACAATAAAAATTTGGAATGAACAATTAGAGATTAGAGCGCTTGAAAAATTTTGACTCTTAATTAATTTTTGGAACAAAAATTCGGAATAACAATAACAATTTGGAATATAAATGACGATTTGGAATAAAAATGATGGAATTTTAAAGCACTCCATTAGAAACATTTAAATTCCAAATATTTAATTTCAAAAATAAATTGTTTTAGGTAAATAGTATAGTGTTCATACATGAAAATTAATTCAATTAATTCATACATACATACTTAAAAACAAAAATACAGTCATATAAAAAACCACTAAATTTTCGCAAGTAAAACGTTCCCAAATACTATTCAAAATTTCGATTTTCATTTTCAAGGTTTTCATGCTAGATCCTCGAATTCCTAGGTTCTGTATTTTTAAATTTCACTTTTGAAACATTACTAATTCATAATCGTATTAATATGTATTAAAAATGTATTAATTAATACAATGTTTTAGTTACATGAAATGAATTATATCAATGGATTTCATTAAATGAATTGAATGAAATTTATAAATAAATTTAATGAAAAATGTGTGATTCAATACATATATGCTTTAAAACGAAAATACAGTCATAAAAAAAACCATAGAATTTCCACAAGTAAAACGTTTCTAAAAATCGTTCAGAATTTCGATTTCCATTCTAAATCCTCAATTTCCTAGGTTCTGATACTTTTAAATTTTACTTTTGAAACATTAATAATTCATAATTGTATTCATATGTAAGAAAAATGTATTAATTAATACAATGTATTAGTTGAATGAAATTAATTATTGAAATTAATGGAATGAAATTAATTAATGAAATTAATTGAATGAAATAAATGATTTGAATGAAATTGATTGAATGAAATTAATGAATGAATTTAATGAAAAATTTATTAATTAATACATACATACTTTAAAACATAAATACAGTCATAAAAAAACCACTGAATTTTCGCAAGTAAAACGTTCCTAAATACCGTTCAGAATTTTGATTTCCATTCTCAAGGTTTTCATTCTAGATCCTCAATTTCCTAGGTTCTGATATTTTTAAATTTCACTTCTGAAACTTTAATTATGTATAACAATTGTTTTAATATGTATTAAAAATGTATTAATTAATACAATGTATTAATTGGATGAAATAAATTGAAATTAATGAAATCAATTGAATTGAATGAAATTAATATTCCCAATTCTGATCCCTCAGAGACAATTAAGATAATTAAAATTTTGATCTACATAGATTTTAATTATTCTAATTGGCTCTGAGGGATCAATCATAGGGAATATTATAACTGGACAGAGCACTCGAAGAAATTTATGAATGAAATTCATTGAATTGAATGAATTAAATTGAATAAAATTATTGAATGAATTACATGAAAAATGTATTAATTAATACATACATACTTAAAAACCAAAATACAGTCATAAAAAAAACCACTGAATTTCCACAAGTAAAACGTTCCTGAATACCGTTCAGAATTTCAATTTACATTCTCAAGGTTTTCATTGTAGATCCTCAAATTCCTAGGTTCTGTATTTTTAAGTTTCACTTCTGAAACTTTAATTATACATAACTGTTTTAATACGTGTTAGAAATATATTAATTAATACAATGTGTTAATTGAATGAAATAAATTGAATTGAATGAAATTAATGGAATTGAATGAAATAAATTGAATTAAATGCATTTAATTGACTTGAATGGATGTAATTGAATAAAATTAATGAATGAATTAAATGAAAAATGTAATAACTAATACATACTTACTTAAAAACGAATATACAGTCAGAAAAAAACCACTGCATTTCCACAAGTAAAACGTTCTTAAAAACCGTTCAGAATTTCGATTTCCATTTTGAATCCTCAATTTCCCAGCTTCTGATATTTTCGAAACTCACTTCTGAAACATGCCTCTTGAATTTAAGGCGTGGTATCGATCTCAAGAAATGTACTCGTAAATCCATACGCTCTGAAAGCATCGAGAGGTTGCAGGGCCAACCGCGGGAATATATAGGAACGATAAATTATCGGAAATTAAAGACGGTATAACTTTTAATTTCCTACCATGACGGAAATATTACAGTCCCATGGTGGACGATATGTTAGGTGGTAATGGGACAGCACACGTACAATCAATCACTGTCATCGACATGCCTTCTAGCGACATTGCTGCAACAACGCCACATCGATACCGTCGCGGGTAGAGCAAAGTTCATGCGAATATTGCCGATAAGCTTTGGACCCCGCAAGATTGCAGGTTACTCGTCAAACACAATAACGTAACTGTGCCAAAGTCTTGGATTACTGCATGCAATTTTGATGAAACTTGAAGGGCCATAACGTTATTGAACTAGCTCTGGAAACTTTTCGAATTACAATTTTCGTATTTTGAGGTTTTAGAGTATTTGGGGTGTATGGAAAATGTGTAGAAATTGAATTTTTTTCAAGTTTCATTCAGTTTCAGTTTCTTTTTGAGGTATATTTTTTATTAAAAAAAATTTTTCTTGCAAAATATTGAGATTTAAATCTTTTTCATTGAATAAATGTGTAGATAGATGGAAATCATTTAATACATATAAATTTTGTCATGTTATGACAAAATTTTGTTTGTAATGTTAGGGTATGTTCGGAAGTGGTCGGGGATATTCGTAAATATTCGGGTATTTTCGGAAATGTTCGGAAATGTTGGGGTATGTTCGGAAGTGTTCGGGTATTTTCGGAAATGTTCGGGTATGATCGGGTATGTTCAGAAGTGTTCGGGTATGTTCGAGTATAACATTTTGTGACATTTGTGTATGTTCGGAAGTGTTCGGGGATGTTCGGAAGTGTTCAGGTATTTTCGGAAATGTTCGGGTAAGATAGGGTATGTTCAGAATTATTCGAGTATGTTCCTGCCTTAAGTCTTAAGTTATAATCTTAAGTGTTAAGTTTTAAGTCTTCAGTGTTAAGTATTAAGGGTTAGTTATTAAGGGTTAAGTATTGAGTCTTAAGTATTAAGTGTTAAGTCTAAAGTATTGAGTGTTAAGTCTTAAGTGTTGAGTCTTAAGTATTGAGTGTTAAGTGTTAAGTCTTAAGTGTTAAGTCTTATGGTTAGGTAAAGTCAAGTTAATGAAGTTAAATAAAATGAACCACTAAAAAATGTTCCTTATCAAAAACTCAATTTCATTCCCAACTCAATATTTCCCAACCTGTATAAACCTTTCCTTTCCCCCTCCACTATAAATTAGCCTGCTCCATTTTCCCAAATACTATTTTGAAGTTGGCATCCACGTGGAAAAAGAAATCTCGATATTTATCGAATCTGTAAATAGAATCTATAAAGAGTAAAGTAGAAATGGGACAATGCTTTTTTCTTGAGAAATAAAAAGGAAGTTGTTCTTTCTTTCACATGTGAAATTTCACGTGGTGTTTTCTGGAACGATCGTAAACATTCGTGGAAGACCCGATGCTCCCGTAAAGCTTCGAAATGTACGAGAAAAATGGAATATACTTTGTAGGGGAAAACTGTTACTCCCTGAAATGGAATGGGAATTGGGAGTTACGTAAAAAAGCCGCTCGTAAATTTATAATGCGTCGAGCGGGTAATTACTTGGCTGAGGTGTGCGAGTGATTAGAGAAAGAAAATTCATTTTTTAAGTAGTTCCAGTGACTTAGGGAATATCCAGTTGCTGTTTCACTCTTTTTTCGATTGAATGCATTTTTGTAGACCTTGGGAATAATGTGAAAAAGGAAAAGTCAATTTTCCATCGATTTGCAAATAAATTTTACTATCATTACTATGTAGAGTGGTAATAAGGAGTCATTTTTCGACATAGTATAAATAAATAAAGTTATACTTATAAATAATGGAAATACAAATCGTGGAAAAATAGTACATTAAAATATCGATGAGGAATAATAAAATATAGCCAAAAATGTACCAACTGGAATTTAATGGGCGAAGTGAATGGTTCCATGTGAATTATAAAAATGAAACCAAATTTAGAATGTATACTTTCACGACCGAGAAAATAACAATTATCTTGGCTACAGGAGAATTTTTTCTCAAACAGAATTCTATAAATATATATTTGGCATGGATAACGTGGAAAATGAATGTTTATAAGTTTATAATGTTGACAAATCATACGAAAAATTTTTTGCGATTCACCAAAAATAATTTAAAACCTTGAAAAAATAAATTTGACGAAGCTCCTAACAAGGAATTTTCTAAATATGTATATACACTAGTAATTTTGATTCTTATAAGAAATGGCAAAATTCTTATAACAATTAGAAATTTCTTATGAGAATTCTATTTCTTATAAGGTCGACCATAAAAAACTCCAATAAAAAAGAAATGTGTATATTAAAACCTGTGACACTTTTATAAGAAATTTCAAATTTTTTTAATGAAAGTATTTAAACCTTGTACATTTCTTATGAACTAGAATTTTGATGAAAAAGTTTTTTATTGATATTTCTAGGGGAAATAAAATTTTATAAGAAAAGTTTTTATTACAAGAATCTTTAATTGAGTAAAAGTTTATTGAAAATCTACGAAAATTCTTTGAAACACCAGAAAATCTTTCAAACAATACTAATTTGAAAAAAAAAATGAAAGTTACAGAAATTTAGGAAAGAACTGTTTTCTGGAAAATCTGAACAAATACCTGTGATCTATAAAACTTATAATTTATTATAGGCCATCAAGTTCCAACAAGCTAATATAATATAATAAAATTGTACTAGAAATCTATAAAAATTCTGAAAAAAGCGAAGAAATCTTAAGAAAAATGAAAAAAAAAACTATATATATCCAAGAAATCTGTAGAACATGAAAACTCTCTATGCATACAATATTCCTAGAAATTTATGAAATTACTGAAAATTAATCGGAACTTGAATTCTAGAAATTAAATAGCAGTCTACGAAATTAATCAAAATTTTCATCAAATCTGTAAAAAATTTTTAAAATCTTTGAAAAATCTTCAAAAACGTTGGGAAATTATGGATGTATTATTTTCCCGGAAGTTAAAAAAAAATACAAAAAACGATGAAATTACCAGGAAATCTTTTAGATTGTAAGAATAATAACATAGTAGAAGAAGAAAAATAATAAAAATTACTAGAAAAAATAGTTTTTCATACAAATCAATGTAAAGAGTTGAAATTTTTGTAACTGAATAATATACAATAATATTTTTGGGCAAATCAAAAGTGATATTTTTGAGGGTTCAACTCTTATGCGTAAAATATAAAATATTTTAAATTGTGCAGTTATACTTTTCTCAAAAATTTAAAAAAGAATGAAATTACATAGAACTTTAAATTGCATTAATTTATTAAATCTTATCAAATTAATAAAATTCTATAAATGTATATATAAATCCATAGAATCACCAGAAAATCCTCCAAGTTGTATAGTAGAAAAACCAAAAAATTACGATTAATCTAAATAGTGTTAAAAAATTTAATCATCAAGAACTTGAAAACCAAAAAAATTAAACTTTACTATATTAAATGCAATCATGAAAAATATGCGATTTTCGACTCGAAAATTCATATAATTCTAGAATCCCGAAATTTGTTAAAGATTAAAAATTACGAAATCCTAAAAGAAACCCTTTTTTTAAAAAACCATATTCATAAAACAATATTCATGATAAAAAGAACTCTGCAAAAAGGCATGGTGTCAATTGTGCACATTTTTATTAATTTTTTCACAGGACGAAATAAAAATAATTGAATAGTATAAATTTTCAAAATCAGGAACTTTTATCCCTAAATATAATAAATCCAGAGTTGTAGTAATTAATTTCTAAAAAATGTGAACAACCATCCAGTGCACATATTTTTTAATTTGTACACAAGAATAAATAAACATCATTTTATTCTACGAATTTGAAAAATCAGAAACTTTTATTCACTAATTTATTAAATCCAGAATTATAGTATTCAATTTCTAAAAAAACGTGCACATTTTCCTGAATTCGTACACAAGAATATATTAAAATAATTTCATATTATAAATTTCGAAAATCAGGGACTTTCATTCCCTCATTTGTTGAATTCAAAACTATAGTAATTGATTCTCAAAAATGTGCACCATCAACACCATCCTGGAAAAAACACACTTTTATGCACGTGTCTTAAAAAAGAAACTCTTCCTTCTTAACCAACCTTTTTATTCCTACAATCGAAATGATCTTTTGTTCAACTCTTGACCTTTTTTTTCATTTCTACCATTCTGGGTACACTGCGATCTTTTGACATTTCGATTGAACCAAACTCTGTGCCATCTACCTCGCAAACTTTATTGAATCGAGCACCAAATTCACGACCCTGTAGGCTGTAAGCACCTGTCACCGTTGGGGAAATAACGAGGAAATGAAATATTTGACGTTGAGATATATAACTGAGATTATTATCTTACCTCTCTCTTTTCCACAGATTTCACCAATAAAAATCCCAACTCAATATATCCGTAACATAAATATTTTCCAAAAAATATCAAAAACTCAGTCGGATGATTTCCATACATCATTTTGAGGGACAAAATACGTTTCGAATTGATTTACCTTTTTTCGATGGAACATTTTACGACGTTAAAAGTTCCCGTTGAAAACGTCACATCTGCACGTTCTTCAGATATGACACGTAGAAATGCACGAAATAGAAGAATTGTGAAAGAAACGTGAAATATAGTCACGACGCCTGTGCCTTCATCTCCGAGCTTTGTCGTATTGGAAAACCGTTTATATACCACTTTTTTTTGCGCATGGTATATCCGCAGGGAAAATATATAGGAAAATATAGCTGCGAAAGGAACAAACGACAGTGGAAGATAACTGGATTAACAACTCATTTTTTATCATTAAAATACACCTTCCCACTTTATGGAGGAAAATCCACATAAAATCTTTAGATAAATAAGGGCACCATGTTTTAAATCAGTTCTGGAAAATGCGAATAAACTCGAAAAATTGCAATAAGTGTAACTGAATGTTTGTTGAAAGTGTGGATTTAAATGGATTTATTTCAGGAATTTTTTCTATAATTCGAATTTGTTTTTGTAAGATATCCCTTCTCTTTATATAATAAAAAAACTTTATCCCGCTGATTCAGTCAACACTAGCTTAACCTAACTTCTTAAGACTTAACACTTAATACTTGAGACTTAACATTTATTACTTAAGACTTAACATTTAATACTTAAGACTTAATACTTAAGACTTAACACACAAGACTTGAGGCTTAACACATAATACTTAAGACTTAACACATAAGACTTAAGACTTAACACTTAACACTTAAGACTTAACATATAATACTAAACACTTAAGACTGAAGACTTAATACTCAAGACTTAACACTAAATACTTAAGACTTAACACCTTATACTTAACACCTTATACTTAACACTTAACACCTCATACTTAACACTTAAGATTTTATACTTAAAACTTAACACTCAAGACTTAACACCTAATACTTAGGACTTAACACTTAATACTTGTGACATAATACTTAAGACCTAACACTTAATACTTAAGACCTGACACTTAATACTCAAGATTTAGAACTTAAGACTTAACACTTAATACTTAAGACTTAACACCTAATAATTAAGACTTAACACTTAAGCCCAAATACTTTCGAACACACCCGAGCATACTCGAACATTTCTGAAAATACCCGAACACTTTTTAAAAATTAAAATTTCAATCTGACAATATTTATGTATATTAAATGATTTCCATCTATCTACATATTTATACAATAAAAAAGATCCAAATCTCAATATCTTTCAAGAAAAATTTTATTTTATCCTAAATAACAGATTTAAATGAATGAGATAAAATTTGATTATTGAGTAGTAATATGGAATTTGTTATTATTTACATAAAGATAATAAATAAATAAGAAATCTTATTTTGTAAAATAATCAGCATATAATTCAAAATAATTGACAATATTTGTTACACATGAAAAATCTCGAATTTTTTCTTTTCCTTTTACACATTTTATCATTTATCGATTTGCATTAAGTGCTTCGTGCTTTTTTTCGTGGTTTTATTTCTCGTGGCTAAATCAAAGTATTTCAACGCTTTTGTAAAGTTGTCTCGAAGGAACTCAACTTTACAACTAAGAGGCTTTCATGATTACGCTCGAGATTCATCGGAGGCGAAACCATTGTATGAGTTTTAGCAAAAAATTCACTTCTCTCTGTATAACGAAAGGTTCAGTTTTGCAACTGTGTGAATCGCTGGTTCATGTCTTACAATTCAGTACGATAAACAGAAAATCTTCCCGAGACACAAATAAAAAAATTGTATCCAGCACGTCAAAGCGTTGTCGTTGTAAGTTCAATTTTCTGCACTTTCAAAATGGAGATGAAAAGCTTTTTCATAGGGTCACGGCTTTCAAGATAGTTTGAAAATCGATCACGTTGCTCACCCGTGAAAACGAAAGACAATGTCTTGTTTTTTTCCGAGCAAAGTAAGTTTTCCTCGTCTGAAAGTTAAAAACCCGGAACATGAACCTTTCTGAAATATTAGGATTACATATAGTTTACTTTTAGAAGGGGAGGGGGTTGAGGAAAATGTACAGCAACATTTTGAAATTTTTGGAAATGAGAAATTGCTATTGTAAAACATTTTTTGAAAAAATGTTGTTCAACGTTTCTCATAATTTTTAATTTTAATCATGGGTGAATATGAAAAATCAATTTTTTTTCGTTTTCGTGTATTTCATAAACGTTTGAAATTTGAGGCACATATATATATTTAAATTTTATAATATAAACTCTGTAAATTTCATAAATTGTAAAAATAATGATACCCCAAAAATATTTCGGTTCTTGAAATTCGTACGCAGTTTCTTTAATTAACTGTTACCGTTTTCATAACTTGGAAAATTCCATTTGGCAAAGTGCTCGAGCTGGCAAAATTTTATCTGTCCCAATTTGAAGAAGCTGGAGGAAATCCAGCCGCGCGCGTAACGGGATAATCGTCGATGCCCGAAAATACAATGAATAACTTATCCTCCATTAATCCGTGAAATGGCTCCGAAACGTCGGAAGGTAGCCATTAACCGCACGATCGGCCAGGAAGTTCCAATTTACCAGGGACAAGTTGACGTAAAACTCGAAATTCACCCCTGAGAATCGCAGACTGCCTGTGCAGTGAGAAAAAATGTCATGTCAAGTGAAGGAGGGACGGCTTACGAAGACGCATTGTTCGGATCGAAACTCCTATGGCAACTTACGAATCTGGTGTAATATGAAGAATGGAAACTGATAGAATCACAATTCATTCATTCGTGCACGACGCAAATTTATGGTTGGTGCAACCATATTGAATGTTTCTGACCTCCAATGGATGTGATATGGGAATCTCGTAGTTTGATGGGAACAAGAGGATTTGGTGTAATCGCAACAAAATGTGCTTTTTTAATACCATTTGACAGAACGAATTTTTTTACAGTAGTAGCTTGTTTTGTTGTTGTTTCAACAAACCTTTTTTGCTATGAGAGGAAAACTCAGGTAAAAATGAGTAGATATTTGGAGATCTACAATAGATCTCTGGATATCTGTAGGAGATCTTTAGATATCTACCATAGATGTCTATAGATCTCATTTGATCTTGTAACAGATAAACGTAGACTTACATAGATCTACAGGTAGATCTCTGTATATCTACTCGTAGATCACCATAGATTCTTGTAGATGTACTACTAGATCCCCATATATCTTCGTAGATCTATTATTTATTTATAAAGACTCTTAAAATTTTTCTAGCATAAAAATTATTGGCTTGAACGATCCCAAACCCAAATCACTATTTCTAATGAATCAAAAAAAAAAGCAAAACGAATCCATTCAGGCCAAATTTCGTCTTGCTCAAACCGCTTGATTCACTGTTCTTATGAATTTCTAAAACACTCCTGCATTTTCGATAAAGTTTCAACAGCAAAACGGCCTTTCCTCCACTCGGTTTGATGCGCTGATTAAATATTCCCCCTGGACCTGATTGTATACCCAAGATAACGTTATCCGGACATCAAAAGCTTTTCCCCCTGGCACTATCTGTCTCGAGTTGCCCGATTTGCGATTGAAATAGCGAATGGCCGGATTCGCGCCTAGCGCCAAACTTTTGTTAAGTCCGGCTTTGCGTTATTCACGGCGTGGCCCGCAGTTCGCTATTTCGATTGTCGCCACTGTCGTTATCGCAAATGCGACTTATTTATTTCTCTGCCTTAGCATTGACGGCCATTTTCTATTTCCCGCTATCTCTTCTGTTTTCTCGAAGCTCCCCCCTGCATTAAATCTAAGCGTTAAACCCGTTTCGGCGTGCCGGATTCCGAACGAAAGCCGAAACAGAAACAACATTGTTCGGGCTCTTTTTCCGCTGCAGTTCGACATGTCGAAGTATCTGCACTTAAATCGTTAGCGAAGGATAATCAGACTCGTGCGAAATACGGAATCGTTCTATGTATTATGCATTGGGAATCAGAGTTTTATTGATTCTGGAGAATTGATTTATGGTCAGGATTTTTGGCTGACAGTACATGAGTTAATTGTGAGTTAATTTCGTTAGGAATTGTTTCATTGGGAGCATAGACATCGATAAACAGGAGTATCATATCGTAGTTAAATGACTTCATGATGTCAAATGATGATGACTGGTGACATCATATGATATGCATGACATCTCTTGTTTGCATATGAAGCCATGATATTATATGATCTGGTAATGGCGAAGCATGTGTGCAATATGATGTCATCCCCCCCAGGTAAAAATAAGTAGATCTTTTGATATCTAAATGAGATCTACTGTAGATCTATAAAGATCCTAGATTTGCATACATCTCTATAGATCTACATAGATCTATAGAGATCTGCATAGATGATGCGAGAGATGAAAGATAGAGATCTACTTGTAGATATACGTACATCTACAAAGATACCAGCAGATACATGAAAATGATCAAGATCAACAAATAGATCTATGAAGATCTTCGTAGATCTACCAACAGATCTATGGAAATCAACCGAGATCTACAAGTAGGTCTACGAAAATATACGGAGATCTAGTAGTACATCTATAAGAATCTATGGTGATCTACAGATATCTACTCATTTTTACCTGGGCCATGACATGGCATGACATCATATGATTACATTACAAAATCATAAATGTTTACTGAAAAGTAAAATAAAATTTTTTTAAGTTTTTCAGCAAAGAGCAACTCTCCACCATATCAAAAATTCTTCCGAAAAACTCTGGAAGAAATAAAATATTCTCAAAGTGTCCTTTTCTGTCCAGAATAAAACATCCTCAGTCACGGACATTCTGGGAGAACTTAACTGCAGTTGTTTGACAAAGCGGAGAGTAGACCCAATTAAAAAGTTTCTTACTGCATATGTCCTAGTTCCAGATGAAAGCTCGTTGAAAGTGTTATTTTTGTCCAGCCAACTCTGGCAATACGCCGGGTGAAAACTTTATAATGAGCCGCCGCGCCACATGATTTCCGTGCGACATTCGAATAATGAATATTAGAATTTCTCCCAAATGCTTACCCAAACATCAGAGAAATTCGCCGCGAACAAGTTTGCGATCGAAGAATTTCAATTAAAAGCCCCAGCGTTGACGAAATTGTGCGTTGTTCCTGTTTTCGATGTAAATACGTCGGAGCACTCGAGTTGATAGTTGTTTGGACAACATTCAATTTCAACGATACATCCTCTCTCCTTTTGTAGCCCGTCTGCATAATACAGATATTACACAAAGTGCAGATGGACCGCCAACAGTTTCGCAATTCCGCGATTTCTGACGGACGCTGGAAACGCGTTTATAGAGCGAGCCAGTGAATTCACGCCGCAAGCGGTGTGCAGGAAAGATATCCCACACTACGTACAAGCCCCTCGCGGGCACCAAACGGATATTTCCTCGACGTCGCGAGCGATTCGTTTGCGAATTTCGGGTGAAAATGTAATCCCAACTTTTTGGAGAAAAAAAGCAAGATATGCCCCATAGGAGCGAACTTTGGGTAATTTATAGATTCTGATATTCAGGATTTTTCAAAGCTGAGGTAGGTTGGGGTTTAGGAAGAAGTAAGAATTATGGTGAAGAAATTGTATACACATTGCTGGAAGTACTGTACCTTCAATTTTAGTCTGAACAATCAGCAAGTAGAAGTAACAAAAAATATTGAGAAAGAATGAATAATATCTCGTTAAAATAAACTGTATAATTAAATTCAATCGAATTGATAATTTAGTCGTTTCGACCCGGAACAAATGACTAAATTTATTTAGTCAAAGGTAACAGATTCCTATTAGGTTCATATATGACTGAATTTTTTTAGTCAATCAGACACAATTTTAGTAAAACATACACAACCTTCAGAGCAGTGTAGTTGAGATATGAAGTTGAGAAATCGAAATGTTCTCAGAGTATTAAATTTGTCTTCTTTATGTAGTCAAAGAAGTTGTTTTTACTGTATTCATAAAAGTTGCAATAGAGTGCTCGAAAAATGGTCAAATGTTCTCACACAATTTTATGAATTTTTTATAGTGCTGGAATGAGGTTTCATTACATCCTTAAAATGTACTCAAAAAACTAAGATGAAAACTTTTTTATAATAATGCTTAAAATACCCTCCAAGTAATTATTTTTTTTTACTTGTATTTTTAGTACTCAAATAATAAAATAATAAAATAAATTCTTATACTTAATACTCTAATGATATACTCAAATAAAATAAAATAAAAAATAAAAAATAAATAAAAAATAAAATAAATACTTAAATAATAATATAAAATTTTATTATTTAGTTCTCAAAGTGCTCGTTACTATTTTTTATAATTACAATTATACATTTTTGCAATTTATTTTACAATTTTTATTTACTTACTTATTTATTTACTTACTTAAATTATTTATTTACTTTATTTTTTGTTCACACAACAATTTTATAAATTTTTTATAGAACTGAAAAAATTATCCTAAAATGTACTCAAAATACTCATATGAAAATTCGTTCTATTATAATGCTCAAAATAGGCTCAATATCTTCACGTAAATGAAGCTACTTTCATCTAAAAAATATTTGCTGGGTCTTCGGCATTTTCCACATTTTTTTGATTGGTGCACAGTTTTTCAAAAAAAAGTATTCTAAGAAAACATTTTCTAAAATTCTGTTTTTCTAATAAAGGTATTTTTCTAAAATATTTTTTTCTATTTCATTTGTTTTTCTAAACCTTGGGTTTTCTAATCGATATACATTTTTAGAGAATTTTTTTTTTTATATCATTCATTCACTTTTCTGAAATTTCTATATCGTATTATGTAAAAATGTAGATAAAATTTTTAAAACAATATAAATGTAAATTGTATATATTTTGTATTTATTTCAGGTATTGAAAATTTATTATAATATAATATTTGTACCTACTATATTCATAAATTATTTCAGAAACAGTGAGATAGTAGAAAAAAGAATTTTTAACAATGTTGCATGCAAATTAAACAAAAATCCATCTTGAAAGTTCAAATTTTATATATTTTTTGTATCACAGATTTTTATAAAAGACAACAAATTTTCAATTACAGCTATTCCTTAATTTATGATACATATAAAAAATTCAATCGATAATTTATTATAAACTTGTGTCAATATAAAAAATTGCTTATTCAAAGTGATAAATAATTTTTTGACGATGTATAATTCTAGTAAGATTGTGAAAGTTAAAAGTGCATGAATGTTTCTCAATGTAGAAAATTTATTGTTTAAAGTGACAAATAAATTATTAAAAAAAAATACTATTAGAGTGAGAATATTTCCATCAGTATTTTATTAATATTATTTTAACAATGTTTCATGCATAAAAAAAATCCATCTTGGAAGTTAAAATTTTATATTGTATGTCTATCACAGAAATTTCCATAAAAGACTACAAATTTTCAATTTAAACTAATCCTTAATTTATGATACATGTAACTATGAAAAATTCAGTCCATAATTTATTATAAACTTGTGTCAATGTAGAAAATTTGTTCTTCAAAGTTATAAATAATATTTTGACGATAAATAACTCCAGTAAGACAATTAATGTTCAAAATTTATCAATGTTTCTCAATGTAAAAAAGGTATCGTTTAAAGTAACAAACAATTTATCAAGAATTTTGATTGTATACTACAGTTTACTAGGTTTATTATATTTTATTGATTATATTATATTGTATAATACAAATAACTTATCAAGAATTTTTATTGTATTTGATTTTTATTGTATTCAAGGACGTAAATCCGTGCGTTGAGTTAAAATTAAACAAAAAATTTTAACAATGTTGCATGCAAATTAAACAAAAATCAATCTTCTAAGTTAAAATATTGTATTTCTACTCTGTCACAAAAATTTTCATAAAAGACAACCTAACCTAACTAAATTTTGAAAAAAAATTAAAAGAAACCCCTTCACCAAACATATTGTAAATTTTTAACCATTGTTTTCACCTTGATTATTTGATGCGTTTATAAATTATACAGAACCCAACATCAATCGTTCAACGCAGACGATTTTTCCTTTTTGCTTGAATGCCGCGTGCACAAAACAGATTGAATTATAAGTTTCCAATCTATTCACGTGTAAAGCCCCGAACCTTCATTTGTTAATTACTGGAATTGGTATAACCCGTTCGCAATTTCGTTTCGTTTCATTTTGGCTTTGTTCCAAGCAAAAATTGACTTTCATTGCAATGGAAAAACAAGTTTTTGTTTTCACCCAAGTTTTGTGGACATTCATAGATCTTTTGATTTATAAACCACGACAAAGTATAAATTACAATCCAAACGAATAAAATGCACAGGAGTTTATGAACATTAGAAAATTTGGGCGATGAAAAATGTAAGATGAAAAGTTGGCCGTAAAACTTTACGCGCCATAAAAAAGGCTGTAGTGAAATGTAGACTGGTAGGAATTTTTCGTCGCCTATGAATGAGAAATTATTTCACGTTTTCATCTACTCGCTTCATCCTTTATGCGTTTTATGGCCGAAAGTATAATGCGTTACAACTCGCATGCAACTCAGGCATATTTACAGTCAGACGGCGAGTACGATGTAGAACTAAGTGATCCCAAGGGACTCATATCGATCAGCCTTTTTTGTCCAACTCGCCGTACATTTCCTGCAATACTTCTCCTGAATTTCCACATTGAACCATTTAGTTCAAACAGCAAAATTCTATAAAATATTTTCTCGAAAACATTTTACGAACTTGTACGTCAATGAATAAAACATTTCGCAATTATGCCGCGAAGGAAAACATTGATTTCCTTTGGACATTCAGTTTGTTTACTACAGAAAATGTAAAACGCCCCATTACCGGAGAACTGTGACTCTGCATTACTTCCAATATCCAGCGATCATATGACTTTCCTCCCGGATTGAAATATGTAAATTTCCTCGAGGGAGGCGATAGAATTTTCGTGGAGTAATCGAAAAAACAATTTACCGAAGCTCGAGAGGTTCTGATGAAATCCTTTTAAGAGTCACCGATCAAAATTTAAATTTTGTAATAAAATGCCTTGCAATAGCTTTAGCAACATGGATTCAGTATACGAAGATGTGTACATGCAGTGTTTCATATAGTAAAGTTGTTTTAACTGCTTTAGAAATATTTTGTTATCAATGGATTTCGAAATTAAAAAGTTGAAAATTTTCATTCGTAATATTAGTGGGGTTTTTTAAAGAGTAAACAATAAGTGAATTTTTTGAAGTGAAACATCTCTACTCGAGGGAGTGAAATCGAAATCAGCTGACGATTGTCGGAAAGATTTAACTGCGCGTTCAGTTGGCGCACGCGGGAAATTTAAATGTATGTTGATGAATATAAGTTACGTTGGAATTTAAATTCAAAAAAAAAATTTCAATAAGAAAACTATCAAGTACGGTTTATAATATAGCATGGAATAGAATTTTGTATAGTGATCCAAAGAAATATTGCAAATTGTTGAAAATACCAGTAAATAAAATAAAGTTTATGAATAACTAATAATTCTAGATATCTTTGAAATACCTAAAATCTGAAAAGTTATAATTTCTATGAAAATCTATAAAAATATTTTAAAAATTTCAACTTTAATTCCTACAGTATTGAATTTAAAAAATTTAAAAAGCTTAATAGACATTAGTAATGCTCGTTTATTGCTCAAAAATTAAAGAATTACAAAAATTATCAAAAAGATTAAAAAAAAACAATCTATAACTCAAAAATCACAAGAATTGAATTTTGCCTTTTGAATTCAAAAGAATTGAAAATTCAAAATGTGAGATTCTGGATTTCAAAATTAAAAATCATAAAATTGTTTCGATTGACCTAATACTTAAAAAAATATGGAACAAAATGTTTTTTGAAAATTGAGAGAAAGTGATGTAAATAGTCAGTTTTCTAATAATATAGTATGAAATTCTAGAATTCTTTGTAGTGATCCATAAAAACTTTGAAAATTGTTGAAAATACCAGTAAATAAATAATACTAAAATTATTGAAATCTTTGAAATACCTTAAATATGTGAAATTAGAATTTTTTTTAAAAATCTATGAAAATATAAAATATTTCCAAACTTTGATTTCTACAGTATTGAATTTGAAAAAGCTGAAAAAAATTTATAATTTTCGTTTATAGCTCAAAAATCAAAGAATTTCGAAAAATATTAGAAAGAAAAGAATCTGAATCTCGAAAATCACAAAAATCGAATTTCACTACATAATATAATTCGATCATTAAAAATGTATAATTCTGGGCTGTGAAATTATAAATCATAAAATTTCACAGAAAATAACTATTTTTTTCTAAAACAAATTTTTTCTTAATAAATTGTTGAAAATACTAGTTCATAAAAAAAAAAAAGTTCACAAATAACATGCAATACGAAATTTTTAGAAATCTTTGAAATACCTAAAATTTGTAAGGTTATAATTTTCAAAAAAATCTATAAAAATAAGAAATATTTTTTAACTTTGATTCCTACAGTATCGAATTTTAAAAAGCTAAAAAAACATTAATAATGTTCGTTTATTGCTCAAAAATAAAAGAATCATAAAAAATACCAAAAAGATGAAAATAAGGAAATCTGAATCTCGAAAATCACAAAAATCGAATCTCGTTACATATAACACAATTATTCAAAATATGTGATTCTAGACTTCAAAATTAAAAATCACAAAATTGTTTCGATTGACTAAATACTAAAAAAATACAAAGACGTAATGTTTATTGAAAATTACAATGAAATTATGAAAATAGTCAGTTTTTTTTAATATATAGCATGAAATTATAGAATTCTGTATAGTGATCCATAGAAACTTTGAAAATTGTTGAAAATACCATTTAATAAGTGAAAGTTTATAAATTACATGCAATATGAAAATTTCATGGGATATTTGAAATACATAAAATCCGCGAAATTATAATTTTTCATGTATAAAAAATCCATAAAACTATAAAATATTTTTCCACTTTGATTCCAAAAGTATCGAATTTTAAAAACTAAATAGACATTCATAATGCTCGTTTATTGCTAAAACATTAAAGAATTACAAAAAATGCCAAAAAGTGTAGAAAAAAACTGTTGTGTGTTAAAGAGCACACGGTAGAAGTGAAACTTTGCGTGCGATTTTAAAAAGCAAAAGTGTAAAAACAAATACTACAAAGAAAAAAAAACAAAACAAACAGATACAAATCGAGGAGAAAAATACGAGTAAATGAAAAAAACAAACATCAATGATTTTGAAAAATAAAAAATTGAAATTAAAAATTACAAATTTGAAATTGAATTTGAGTTTCACTTCTCTTGTATCAAACCTTGAATCGTGTGCTTGAACTTCAAACTGTACAAGAGAAGTGAAACTCAAATTCAATTTCAAATTTGTAATTTTTAATTTCAATTCTTTTTTTTTTTGAGAAAAAAAGCTGAATAAAATTAAAATGAACTACTGCAGTGTTATAAGGAATATAAATAGTTTGTAATGTAATATAGTGTTAAAATTAATAAACAAATTATGAATTATATACTCTTATAATGATACGAACGTTAAAATAATTATACTGCAAATACAGCAATTATAAAAAGTGAATCTTCAGTCATTACAGTTTGGACATTGTGGTCTCCTACCATATGGTTGCGACAACCATGAAAATTCACAGTGTACCATCTCGATGCACATTTGACTCTCTAGTTCATATTTCATGCTCATCTTCCGAGGGTACACATCGAGCGCGATCAATTATGTTAACCGAGCTCTACCAAGCTGTCAATACGGAACAGCCTGGGACGATGTATCGCAGGTGTGATCCAGGAAAACAAAGGTGAAATTTTGTATGCACTCCTGCAGGATTTGCGCTGCTTGTAATATGCGTTACGCTCCCGAGATTACCTATAACGCCAACCCCATACAAATTCGTGTTTACCTCGTGTATTTATACCTATTCCCCCACAATTTATGCACCACGCAAACGTTTTACGACCGTCCGCGCAAATCCCCTAAATTATTAATTCTTTTCCTTCCGCCGAAATTCACCGAATCCCGCGAAAAATGGATTTCATTACGGAACCGAAATGAACAAAAGAACGCCTTCTGAGATAAATTTATGACGAAAAAAGATTTGATTTTCGGTTCTTCGTTGAATTTTTCCCTCTAGCGGTTTATTCCGTTTGATCTTCTGGCGAAGATTGCTGCGCGAAATAAAAAACATCGCGATATATCCAGTTTCTGTCGAATTTGAAGGGGATGAATAGCGAGGACTGCGCGGTGTGCCAGATATGTGCGAATCTCGTTAACCACAAAACATATTCCACGTTCCTACGCTGACACGCCCCCCCCCTCCCTCCTACCCTGTTCAAATACAGAGCTGCTGTTGAGGTAGCATCCATAGAATGTAAGCAATAACGTGGATCATAGGCCAGCCCGTGTCCTGCATTGACCCTTCGTACATTTGTCATGTTTGTCCCATGCATAACTGCTCGCTGATTAAAGCGAGGATCGAGGATGGATGAAATTTGTTAAAAAGGGAAAAAAGGGAATGTAGGAATTTACGTGAATGTCGTGCTTTGATGGTGATTGAAGTAATGTGATGGTTTTTTTTATCCAACGCTCGGGCGATGCAAAACTGGCGTTTCCACATATTGTTGAATTAAATATATTCTTTGACTAAAGTAGAACAATTTTTCAACTCATCTGATTACAATGCTCGCTTTTGACTTGTGTTGCAACTCTTGGATTCGTTAAAAAAACTTTTTAAAAATAATGAATGGGAAATAATGAAATTTCGTAAAAAAACAAATAGTCACACAAAAAAAGACATACATATAAATTATAAATTGAATAATTTCATTGTATGCTGGAAATAAGTGGTCATTTATTTAATGTTGAATTCAACATGTGAATTTTCATGGTTGTCGCAACCATATGGTAGGAGACCGCAATGTCCAAACCATAATGACTGAAGATTTTTATGTTTATCTTATATAATGTCAAAAATTTATCATTATTTCAGTTCGTAATGATTATGCAAAAAATCATACATAATTTTCAACGTGAAACTAAACAAATTGTGGAGATTAATGGCAATAAAATAGTTATTATAAAAATTCAACACAACAAAACCTCATTAGCAAAGTGGAAAAAGTTAATTACAGAAATTATACCAAACAACAACGTTCTTAGATGCAATTCTGAAGAATCAAATACGAAGCTTTGAACACTTTCGGAAGACTGTGGTTATATGACGATGGCCATTCTCAATAGTCGCTTTCAAGAAAAGAAGCCAGCGTCGACTAAGCTCGAGGCAAGGGGATTGGATTTCTAAGTCCTTCGCGAAGTTCAACGAGCTGAGCACAATTTATATAACACGCTTTCACTTGTTGTTACTAAGAAAAAATTGCTAACTGTGCAATTTCAATGGTTTTTTCCAGGCTATTGAAAAGCTGGTAATTGCGATTTTTGTGAAATTAGCTGATTGTTCTAAAAATTCAATGAGAATTACAAAAATCGTTGAGTGTATAATTAAGGAAATTCTGCGTAAAAGGGAGATTTTATTTTACTTTATTAGTTTTTTCTTTTCATGAGAAACGTTTTTGATTTTTAATGACGAGAAACTTGTAAAACAATAAAATTTAGAATATCCAGGATATTCTAAAAATTAAAGGAAATACACAAAATAGCAAAATAATGCGTTGACTTGATAATTATGATAAAAAAAGCGATGTAATCAATAAAAAAAAAGAATTGATAATAACTGATTGACCTTCAGTTGACTTTATAAGAAATGTAATATGTGGATTTTTCAAAAACGTACATTCAGAAAAATGCAGAAAACAATTATATGAAATAAATATATGCAATCAATGAAAATAATAACAATATTATATACATATATATATATATATATATATATATATAGATACGTTGAATAAATGTGAAATATTTGTCTATGTGTTTGAAATTGCGATGATAAGCTTTACATAAAACTTAGGCTCTGCAGAAGTATTAAAAATAAATTTTTTTTTCAACTACCGTACTTATTTCAGAATACCTTTATTCATTTTACATAAAACTAACATTCAAATACTGCTGTTTTTGCAATATACGAGTGAAAAGTAGGATCAAATGAAATAACATGAACGACATTTCTTTACCCAAGTTGATTTGTATTTATTCATCCCAAAGTACCTCATTACAAACAATTATCAACATAAATCAAACTTGATTATGGCGAGAGGTTCACTACCATTTTCGCATCTCCCTTCTTCTGACTTGCTTACTATTTACTGCGTTTTTCACGCACCTCATCAACTATCCCCTCGCCTTAATTGTACAACGTCCAAAAATTCAATTATTTTTGTAAATTTGACGTAATCCTGGATTGTTTCCCAAACGTAAAAGGAAATCATTCACACTTGTCTCTCTAAAAGTGTTATTAGAAGTTTCTTGCATAAAAGTCTTGAATTCATTTATCATGATTGTTGGATCAAACAAATGTGCAGCAGGAACAGGATCACGGCGATTTTTTTTGCTAGTACCATCAGTCCCGTCATTTCCACTTCTCGACATCGGTCCATTGTTATCAGCATACACTTTCGTGGTATATTTTAATTTCTTTGAAGGTTTAAAAAAACCAATTGACCAAGAATCAGTAATTGTAATTTCCATAATATATGTCAGATTGCGAGGTCCAAGTCCGCCATTTCCTTTCAAGCCCATGACCCCTCTTGCTCCTGTAAATAATTCAAAGCAATAGATTAGAAAAGCATTAAATTTTTGTCTGTAGAAATTCATTTACGTTTCCTACTTTTTGGAGTAATATACAACAGAATACATACATTGTGTTTCAAAATTTATCAATAACAATCAAAACCTATTTCAACATAAAAAACATATAACGTCAACATACCGTTAATATTGCCGACAATGATATGGGAAGGTTCTGACAATTCAAATATATCTATTAATCCGTATTTGCCTCCAATCCCACCCTCGCCGCCGCTACCACCGTCACCAGCAGCTCTCGCAGACTTTCCAATTTTTGTAACAGTCTTAGCTGAACGGTTCCAAAAACTGCGAACGACTGATGGGAAATTTTCCGATTCCAAAAATTTGTCCATACACTTCCACTGAAGTGTCCGCTTCGTTTCTGAAATGCGTTTTATTTATTAAATTTCATAAAAATTAGTTTTCTGAATTATTTTTATTTTTCACTCTGCGTAATGAAGACTTTGAATCGTCGAGTTATTACTATTATAGACGAGAAATGATATAATATTAATGTCAAACCGAAAGTTAAGAAAGATAACCTAGAAGCTTTGGACGAATTCTATATATGCACTTTTTTAAAGCATATTCGTTACTAGCTTGAATAGTTGGTTTTTCACCAGCCTCCGCATTGGCACCTATAAAATACAATGAATGGTTAAAGAACATTCTCGGACGCTTAGTGTACACTTATGAACCACATTTTATTTGGATACAAATTTTTTCCTGCTAGACATAAAGTGAGATATATATTCATAAATCAAATGTTAAAAATACGTCCGCATCGAAGAAGGTTCATATAATTCTATATACTAGGAAACCTTTCAATGTTTACCATTTCCACCATTTTGACCTGGGCCGCCTTTACCACCCTTTGACTCTATCCTCAAGCCAGCTCCATTGATGAAAATATCGACAATTCCAAAAAAGCTTCCACCTGGTCCTCCTGGGTTACCAGCTTCTCCATCTTCACCATGTCCAGGTCTCTGATCAATCGCTACGCCATTATTAGCTGTACTGTCTATAAAAACGGAATCTCTGGCGAAAATTTTCACTAACTTGGCAGTTTTCCAGCAATTTTGGTCTACAACAACGTCACTCATTCTTACTATATTCCCTGTGACATTCATACTCAATTTATCATTAGAACATGTGATGTTAGGACTTTCGAGAAAATCTGACAAAACTGTTATCAGAGCATTCCGTTTGAGGGAATCTAATTTCAGACTCCCTATGATATATATATTGTCGTATTCCTTTTTCGTGCAATATTCTAACTTTTCGAGACCAACGTCATGAACATGTACTGCTGATTCTCCTTTTTTAAGAAGTCCACTAATAAGTCTGAGAGTGTTGTCACAGTTAAACATACATAGATCACTGTATATCCCAATTAAATAGTCATACCAAAAATAGACGTTTCTAAGCTGTTTTTTTGTCTTTCGCAAAATGGTATCAGATTTTTCAATTAGTGACGGGTACTTTTCTCCTAAATTCTTGTACAGCGTAAATTTATTGACGACGTTGTTCATCTCCATGTAAATGTCATTTGACAAACGAACTCCTGACTTGTTGACGGCTTCCAAAAAGGTTCGCGGATCCTTTACATCAACTTCGGTTAATATTCGATGGCCATCCATATACATGTCACGCAGCTTCGCAATATTATCAATTTCCGTCTCCGCATGGAAATAAAACTTTTTGAAGGCATTTAAAACCGATGTGATAGATTCTGGCAATTCAGTGTCAAAAAATCGAGAAATCCAAGATTCGTCCTGATATTCGTGTTGAGGAGATACATTCGTCGTTGCTGCCACTATCGCAACCAAGAACAAGAAAAACCCAATTTGTTTCAAAATCATCGTAGCGATTCACTTCGCTGTCAGCGAGAAACTGATTCACTGAGCGAAGATCGTACGTTTTTTAAAGCACAAATATCCTTATCGTGTTCTAATGTTCGTACGTGTCGAAAATACTCGAAAAGCATATCAAATGACGCTTATTGACCAATAACTGATGGGTAAAACCCAGTCATATCTTCATTGATCAAGATGGAGTCTTTTTTAATGATATACATCCTGAAAACGTGCAACACTGATTTTTCAAATCCAAAAAAACAAAAACAAAAAATGTAAAAAAAATGTAAAAAAATGTAAATAAATAAATAAAAAAATAATGTAAATGTAAAAAAAATGTAAATGTAAAAAAACAAACAAAATAATGCAAAAAAACTGGACATAATTGTTTGAATTTAAAAATGAAAATTTCAAAATATCTTAAAAGACTTGGAAAATCACTTTGGAATTTTATGATTTTTAACTTGTTATCATCCGCTTTCGGTATTAAGCCGGATAAAAAGATAAAATTTTTTGTGAGTAATTTGGACAGTCTTCTCAATAAATAAATGATAAAGCATTTTTTGGTTTGGGGTCGTGCACATAATACGTCATACGTTTTGGGAGACGGGGGAGTCAGCAAATTGTGACATTCTGTGACATAGGGGGAGGGGGGGTCTATCCTCACTGTGACGTCACACATTTTTCTTTAAAAAGTAGTTTTTTCATACCCGATCAATTTTTTTTTTCGAATTTTGCCGTATCACAATAACTTTTTTTGTTACATGCAAAATGTTCCTGCATTTTCAGAGAGTAAGAGTGTGCAGGGAATGCATGTTATTGAAAACATTCAAACTTTATAC
>JAPYZL010136476.1:0-20272 GCA_030522825.1 Platygaster orseoliae
AAAATCAACGCGAAGGGGGTGCATTTCCGACACGGCGCCGCGGCGGCCATTTTGAACTATAGTTCAAAATGGCCGCCGTTGAGTTTTGTATCCCTGGTTTTCTGTCGGTAATAATACCTTCCCCTAGATAATAAACACCAAAAACACGCAATAAAACTCGACGCTCACTTCGAAATTATCGAAACCAAATCGCCGGTCGAAAATGCACGTCCTTCGTGTTTGTTTTCAGGTGCAGAAAGCATTTTTTTTGTGCGTGTTTTGCAAAAAGTTTATTTTTGAATATGTTATTCTTATCTTGCTAATTTCGTACAGTTATTAAGTAAATATTAATTCGAAAACTTATTTTTCTTTGGGAGACGATATTTTTTATTATGAAATCAAACAAATTTTTTTAAAAATTTGGTATTCAGGGAAATAAATGTTATTTTGCTCTTTAGGGAGCGTTCAAGTATTACGTCACGCAGTTTTTTGGAATTTTTGACCCCCCCCCCTCCCCCGCGTACTGGTATCGTCTTCATAAGAGTTAACACAGAGCGTCACGTTTGGCCTGACCCCCCCCCCCTAGAGCGTGACGTAATACTTGAACGCTCCCTTAATATTATTTATGATATTACAATTTACAGTTTTTATACAGTAAAGTTATGAATGGTTATTATATATAAAGTATTTTTTTTATATAACTTTGTATTTATTCATGTAAAATATAAATAATGTACAGCGTTACTAATGTTCAATTACTGATTCCTTCTAAAAAGTTTTGGAACTTACTGCACATTTTTGTAGCCCATCATATTTTCTTAAACTTCTTGAAAAGACATTTTGAGTTTAGAAACAATATCGAATTTACAATATAATATATGATTTAAATTAATTTTTTCATTAGTTCTAAATAACGATGGATTTTAAGATTATATAACTATTGTTTTCTGAAATATCAACAAATTTATATCACATAGCTATTTTTATAATTTTTTTAGCCTGTTGTATTTACTTTTAACAGCGTCAAAGGACATTGTGACGTCCCGAATATCCTCACCAATATTCGGATATTCGGGACGTCACAGACATATTCGTTCGATAAATTAGAATTAATTATCAAGTCTAATAAATGATTTCATTATTTACAGAATTTTATTAACAATTATGAATAACGAAATTTGTTAATAATTTCGTTTTTATTATTTTCATGAAAGTTATAATGATATGTTTTCGAATTCACGTACATACAAAATTTCTTGCGCTATACATTATTTATTATGTTGTTCCAATACCACAATTTTTTTAGCTAAGTGCAAATAAATATTTGAATGCTTCTGGAAGTATTGAGAATGTTTTTGACAAATTCGTTCAATAATATTTTATATACAAGAAGTAAAATGAATAATTCTATGTTTATATAAACTTGTGTTTAGGTAAATAAACAATTTATTATTTACTTCTTTTTTTATCCATGTTATTCTAATCGCATTTTTTTATAGCGAAATAATAATATTAATTATATAATGATTTTTTAAGAATAAGTTAAAAAAAATGGAATTGAATTGTAAATAACAAGTGAATTATTAAGATTTCTTATAATTTATTCGAGTTTTAATAAATATTCAACAAAATAACATAATAATAATAAAACAAAATAAAATTCTAAATTCTTTTCTTGAATACAAATTCTTTTTGAAAATTCGCTATCATCATTACCATCATAAACTTTTATCACTTTTTCGATAACCACTTGACCATTATTTTTGCGCAAAAAATTTGTATTATTTATGAACTTCAAAATTTTTCCACGGTACAGTAAATTGTATACGTTTTTTGATAGGCGTAAGACTCTTGATACGACAAAATAATCACGTCGAAAATAACATTGATTTCACTTGGGTCTCAGATAATAAGACTGAACCTGCTTTGATATCTAATCGTAACTCCAAGCTTTCCATAATTCGAAAATGACTTTCGCATACTTTGTATGCCTCTACACTTGCCTTCAAAAGAGAGGTTTTGGAAAAAAGTTTCACTGATTTAAAAGTTCCGATAAGGTATCGATCAATTATTGATTTATTGTGTGAACACGCTTCATGGAAAGCAAAAAAAAAGTTGTGTAATATCAGTGAAAGTACGCATGGCATTAGAAAATTGCCGTTTGGAATTAAGATTCAATGATAGAGTTTGAGGATTTCACTCGAATTTTTCATGTTTCACTGATAATTGTTATAAAGTACGAATTTTAATTGAGTCGAGACATAACTTCCAATATAAATATTTATAAAATTTGTTATTGAATGCCTTCATTATTATTCACGATTTTTTTTATTTAATTATAATTATAATTTGTACAACTTTACAGCAATTACATTAAAAAGTTTGAAAAAAGCAGTACACTAACGTAAGGTATTGTCAAACCTGAAAAAATGCGATTCGTAATCCAGAATCCATGAAGACATTTTATTATTCAATGTTTTTGTAATACATTGTAGCATAAGTCACGCTCATATCAACGTAGCATTTTTTCGATTCTATTTTTTTTTCGAACGATAGTTCGTTATCGCAGGTCATTTTAGTGAAGCATTCGAAATTGGCATGTAACGGGTAGAACGCGTAGCAGATAATTTGCACTTGGCGCAAAGTTGTAGAATGATGGAATGGAATTACGAATGTTTTAATCGGGACTAGATTTTAGAGAAAACTAGTAGCTTAGCTCCGTATTCGTTGGTCGAACTCGTTTTTCTGCTCGACATTTCAACAAAACCCGTTGTAATCTGTAGCAATGAGAGTTTTGGAGTGCCACTTTTTATGACTTAATTTCACGAGATCATTAAATTTGTCGTGTAAAATAAATTAATTACTCCCTAAGGAACATTCTCGATTCAATCGCACCCAAAAAAATCAATCAGCCAATCGATGATGAAAAATCATAAATTAGTGTGTTTATCACGCGAGAATTTTTAATTTAATTGAATAATATAAATAAAAACAGAAGCAAAGGTTATGGGGATATTGATGGTTCCAACTCTTCCTTAAATTTGTGCAAAATAATTATTATTCAATTTAAAAACAAATAAAGCAAGAATATTAAAGATGAAATTCGATGGAAATACAAAGAATAACAGAATCATGCATTTTTATGTAAATAATTTAAAAAAAATTGAGTAATTAGTACGAATAAGAATAATAAATCAAATGAATTGATTTCTGAAAAATTGCTATGAAATTGCCGGCAATTAAGTGTAAAAATATCCAGCAATAACTAACGTTTATGTTTTATTAATTGACATTGGTGGAAAATTGAAAGCAATTTTCCCGAAATAAATTCCATCAATATTACAAGTTTATTTTCTGGATACATGTTGCTTTTGCGTATTTCAAAAAATTATTACTGTTACATTTCATGTTAATAATATGTATTTGCAATACATTGTTGTTAAAAAAATATAATTTTCCCGCAAAGTATAAGTTCTTATTTCATACGAGTTGTAGAAATACAGACCGATTCATTTTTTGCAATATTTAATGCAATATGTAACTAATGTTAAATAAAAACATTCATTTCTTTCATGTAATTTTGGAATATGAACTTGTGAAGCTAAAACGAAGAATACGACTTTTTTTTACAGTGGTGAATATCCATTTATTCATATGAATAAATTATTGCAAAAGATAATTTATTTGTTGTCATTATAATTCAATGAACGATATAAATGAGATTAATGATATTATTTTTATTATCATCAAGTCATGATTCAAAATGATTCAAACGTATTGTCATCAACGATGAGTCCCAAGTATTTACTAGGATAATCATATAAATTGTTGCAGAAAGAAGTATTTTTATTTAAAGAAATATTTTATACGCTTGTTTCTATCATATTGCTGTACATTTTTTTTATACTATTCCTTGAAATATATGCGGAAATGCTAGCTGTGGTACTGCGAGCGAAGTTCTATCACAATAATCCGGAAATTATTGAGATTACAAGTTTATATAGCAGTCTATAGGAAATCTGAAAGATATGAAGGGGACCGATACCTATAGACGGCGTTTTTCACGACCCCACTTTACTCGTGGATTAAAAAAAAATTATTTCTCGCAGAAACATAAAATTTAAAACATTTGTATTTCAAGATGTACCCAAAAACACAAAATATATCATTTGTCAAAATTGAGCCTCGGTGTTGAGATCTGAGCGCTCAAAATTGACCATACCGTTTTGGAGAGGGCATTTAGCGTGCATTCTACAGCCTGCAGATTTAACTTAACAAAAAAAAGTCATCAGAGTTTTTTGTTCGCAATTATGTTCTCCAGGGAGTGACGTCGAGTTTTTTTCATTTTTCAATGCTTTTACAATGATTATCACACTTTTTTTAAAAAAATTACTTTCTTTTCTATTTTTTTTTTTTTTAAAGGGACACACACAATTTTTTTTACAATTTTTGGATCTGTCACTCCTTGGAGAATTTTATCCTCTTCAAAAGGATATAAGACTTATCAAAATCGGTTGAGTAATTTTTGAGCTATGATGCACGCCAGTTTGAAAAACATGGTTTTGAGAAAAACTGGCAAACATTTCATCTAGATTTCTCAGCAGCGTTGGTTTACTGAAAATAATAAAAAAGGCGACAGTTGTCTAAAATCAACTTATCGAAATCAAGATAGTAAAACAAAACCTTTCAATGGTTTTCTGTAAGTTCTCGAATTTGGACATAATTTAGAATCCTTGATTTTGCTCATAAAAAAAATCACTCCTAGCTTCAGAAAAATTTTCATAAGTACATATAACGTAGTAAATAAAAAATTGAAAAATTGTTAGAACCCAGTGATTAATAGATAATAATTAGAAAATACAAAAATATTCGCAATTTTTCGAATCAAATTTAATAAACACCAGAGAAATATTGAAAGTAGTAAAAATCTATGTATCTACTATATTTTTTGACTATTGAAATAATAGAAATTCGTTCTAATACGATGAAACGCTACGAAATTTCGGAAATACCAAAAAATACCAAAGTATGAGAAAGCTATAAAATACAAACGATATACGTTTATATGATTTTCTTAGACATCTGAAAAAAAGATTCCTAGTCATTTTCCCGAATCCAAGTTCACGAACGGTCATATTCCCGAATGACCATTTTCCCAAAATGTCATTATTCCAAACGTATTATTTCCCAAATGTCCATTTGCCCAAAAGTATTTTTTGCCGAACGACAATTTTCCCAAAAGTATTAATTTCAAAATTTCGGTTGGAATTTTACTTTCATTTCAATTCTAAACATTTATGAATTTCATAAGAAGAGTCATCAATAAAAAGAGTCATGGTAAAAGTTTTAAATTTTAGAATTGGAAATTATATTTTACATCAAAATTAAAAAATTTTAATTTAAAATTTTATTTATTCATTAAAAATTGTTATTACAATTTTGAAATTTTAAAATCGTAAATGCGTAACCATGGCATTTCTGGATATTAGGCTGATAGGAAAATTTACCGTTCGAAAAAATTAAAAACCCTTCGGGAAAACGACCGTTCGGGAAAATGGTTTTTCGGGAACATGGTCGTTCGAAAAAAGACCTTTAGGGAAAACGGATTCGGGAAAACGGTTTTCGGAAAAATGACTGTTCGGGAAAAGGGATCCGGGAAAATGGTCGGCAACGGAACAAAAACATCTTTTGAAATTCTAATCTGCAAATCTCCATATGGCAATAAATTACCATATTAAAAATCTATGAAAATACTGGAAACTCCAAGTCGTTGAAAATTTCAATACGTATATAACATTAAATTCTCTGAACCTGTAGAGTTAACTATAGAAATACGAAAAATCTTATAAAAATTGGAAAAACTACAAAACTTTATGAATAATATAAGGTATCCAAAATCTGTTTCGATACTATTTTCTTCTAAATCAATATAAATATTAGAAATCACAGAAATTCGATTCCAAAAGCATAGAATTTCAGAAAACCATACAGTAATCCATAAAAATCTGAGAAAATTCTTCAAATTGTAAAAATACTGGGGAAGCATAAACAATACCAAAATTATTGAAAAATAGTTTTTTACCTCAGTGATTTGAAAATCATGAAAATAACATCATTAAATCAAAACCGTATATATATAAAAAATACTCAGCTCTGGACCCCAAAATTGATGTAATTTCGAAATTAATCACTTTACAGACACCAGATAGCTAAATGTTAAAAATTACAAAATCCGATAAGGAATATATTTTTCTAAAAAACTCCTCCCACAAATTTCTTTGCTTACGCCCTTGAATAAAAGTTAGCAAAATTTCGAGTAAAATAACTGATTTAGCCATATACGATAAAAACCAAAAATAAATAACAAGGTTAGGTTGCGGCATGCAAAAGTTCAGATTCGTTTAAATCATCCAATTACTTACTGCGTGGACTCTTATAGACGTAAAAATTAATCGATAAGATTTTACGATCTCGGCGATGATTGACAGGAAAAACAGTTTCATTTTCATCTCACGTTCTTTGCAGTTCTGACCATGAAAGTGCGATAAGAAATTATAACTTACGTTTAGAAAATTGATCGGTTGCAATCACGAATTTGCATTTTGAGTTTTATTCGGAGTATCGAATGGAGAAGATTTTTAAAATTTATCTCCAGACTGCAAATGTTTGTTTATAAAGTAAAGTTAACAAAAACTCTGCAGATGAAATTTGTAGAACCCTGAAATTTAGACTTATCAATTCTTTGATTTTTCGACTTTCTACCTCCAAAAAAACTTGTATCCACAATTTTTGTGTCATAATAAAACATTACTTGAAATCATATACATTCTAAAATGATATTATCAATTCAACAATAATCGAACTTTCAACTTTCAATTATTAAAATACCAACCCCAAACCTTACAATACAATATTTTAGCCCTCTGAATTATAAAATCTAAATTCTAAAATACAAAATCCTACAATCGAAAATTAAAGAATGGAGAAGTACAAAATTCTATAATTTTTTTGTATCTCCCCTTCCCCCCGCCAAAAAAAGCATACCTGTATTCACGATTTTCGCGATATTATTAAACATCTTGGAATTCATATATACATTCTTAAATGATGAAAAACGAGTCAAATTCCATATCATGCAGAAAACAACAATCTTCCTTATCGCTTCAAGTCCCAACGAAATCAGCCGTGGAAATATCTCTGGTAGCGATACAACGTTGACTTTACAGCTTTGCTTATGGATTTTGCTCGAGACGCGTTGTTCGTCCCTGATACCTATGACGTAGTTGAAATCGCCTATGTGTTTTTCAAGGGAAAAGCCACCCCTGGAGAATGTCACGAGGGGAAAGTAAGTTGAAACGCCGGTCGGGGGTGAAAATTATTCGCTTCGGATTTGACGCAAATGCGAGTTTGCATATCAGATTTGTGCGATGATGAAGGCAGTTACAAAAATAGAGTGTTCAATCTTCCCCAAATACTCCTGAATTTCCGCTTCGTCACAGTCAAAACGTCATTTATTTTCAAAACATTCACGAAAGGATTTATTTGAAATTGTGTTTTTGGTTATTGAAATTTCAATGATAATTATTTGATTTTAAAATTGAATTTATTCACTTAGGTAGAAACTCAAATAACGTTGAATTACATATAAAAAATTAATTTGAATACAGCGTCATTTGTGTTCAAAAAAATAACGAATGGCTTCATTTAAAATTATGCTTTGGGTTATTAAAATATCAATAACATTGATTTGATTTTTAAATTGAATTTTTTCCGCTATAAGAAATATAAATAACGTTGAATTCTTCATGTTGAACCAATTTGAATAAAACGTTATTTTTTTCGAAACATTCACGAAAAGATTTTTTCGAAATTATGTTCTGGGTTATTGAAATATTAATCATAATTATCAAATTTCAAATTTGAACGTTTTTCTTTAAAAAGAAGTTAAAATGACGTTGACTAACATATGTTTAATTAATTTGAATGAAACGTCATTTTTTCCAACAAATTAAGAAAAGAATTTATTTCAAATTGTATTTTTGGTTGTAGAAATTTCAATAATAATTATTTGATTTTAAATTTGAATTTTTTATTGAGATAGAAACTCCAATAACGTTGAATTACATACGTTAAATAAATTCGAATAAAACGTCGTTTATTTTCAAAACATTAACGAAAGAATTTATGTGAAATTATGTTTTGGGTTATTGAAATAATAATCATAATTCTTTAATTTCAATTTAAACGTTTTTCTTTCAAAGGAAGTTGAAATTATGTTGACTAACATATGTTTAATTAATTTGAATGAAACGTCATTTATTTTCAAAACATTAACAAAAGGATTTATATGAAATTGTGTTTTGGTTTATTGAAATTTCATTGATAATGAATAAACGTCAAAATTGAATTTGTTTATTGAGGTAGAAACTCGAATAACTGAATTTCATACATTGAGTAATTTTAATAAAGCGTCATTTATGTTCAAAAAATTAATGATTGGCTTCATTTAAAATTATGCTTTGGGTTATTAAAATATCAATAATATTAATTTTGATTTTCAAATTGAATTTTTTCCGCTATAATAAATTCAAAGAACGTTGAATTATTTATGTTAAAATAATTTGAATAAAACGTCAATTATTTTCAAAACATAACCAGAAGGATTTATCTGAAATTATGTTTTGGGTTATTGAAATTATAATTATGATTATCAAATTTAAAATTTGAACTTTTTTTTTTAAAAAGAAATTCAAATGACGTTAACTTACATATGTTTGATTAATTTGAATGAAACGTCATTTATTTTCAAAAAATTAACGAAAGGATTTATTTAAAATTGTATTTTTGGTTATTGAAATTTAAATGATAATTATTTGATTTTAAAATTGAATTTTTTTATTGAGGTTCAAACTCGAATAACGTTGAATTACATATGTTGAATCAATATTAATAAAATGTTATTTATTTTCGAAACATTTACGAAAAGATTTTTTCGAAATTATGTTTTAGGTTATTGAAATATTAATCATAATTATTAAATTTCAAATTTGAACATTTTTCTTTGAAAAGAAGTTCAAATGACGTTGACTTACATATGTTTAATTAATTTGAATGAAACGTCCTTTATTTTCAAAACATTGAAAAAAATTTATTTTAAATTGTGTTTTGATTTACTGAAAATTCAATAATAATGATTTAATTTCAAAATTGAATTTTTTTATTTGAGATAGAATCCCCAATAACGTTGAAGTACATATGTTAAATTAATTTGAATAAAACGTCGTTTACTCTTCAAACATTAACAAAAGGATTAATCCAAAATTATGTTTTGGGTTATTGAAATTTTAATAATAATCATTCAAATTCGAATTTAAATGTTTTTTTTTTCAAAAGAAGTTCAAATGACGTTGACTTACATATGTTTAATCAATTTGAGTGAAAAGTCATTTATTTTCAAAACATTAACAAAAGGATTCATTTGAAATTATGCTTTTTGAGTTATTTAAATATCAATAATAATTATTTCATTCTGGAACTGAATTTTATTCGGCTATAAGAAATTCAAATAATGTTGAATTACATATGTTAAAATAATTGGGATGGAACGCCATTTATTTTCAAGATATTAATAAAAGGATGTACCAGACATTATGTTTTCGGTTATTGAAATATTATTAATATTTTTTTAATTTCAAATTTGAATGTTTATCTTTAAAAAGAAGTCCAAATTACGTTGACTAACATATGTTTAGTTAATTTAAATAAAACGTCATTTATTATTAAAATATTGACAAAAAGATTCATTTAAAAATATGCTTTGGGTTTTTGTAATGTTACAAATAAATATTTAATTTTGAAATAGAATTTTTTTCTACGATAAGAAATATGATAAAAGTTAAATTACATATATGGTAAATTAATTTGTATAAAACGTTATTTATTTTCAAAATGTTGACAAAAGGATTAATATAAAATTATGTTTTGGGTAGTTGAAATTTTAATGATAATTGTTTCATTTTCAAATAAAATGCTCCTGTTTGTTTTGAAATTCAGATAATATTCAATTGCATAAGGTAAATTAATTTAAATGAAACTGAAGTTTGTTTACAAAATTTTCAAAACTGATTATAATTTTTTCAAAATGTCTATTGAATAGGCTTAGAAAATTCCATTACATTTTTGAGTTTTTTCGTATTCGGTTTTATAAAATTCTCATTATTTACCCAACTTAATGATAGTATTTCAATAATTTGTTTTATGCTAATGTATTAAATATTTCAACTATAAGGCTCTCTATATAATGTGAGTATTGCGATTATTCCTGGTGTGAGAAATTCGACTCTTTATAATTAATTTCAAAATTTACGATTTAAATCTTCATCAAAAGTATTGAGATTACACATTTTTTTCATTCGTTTATTTATAAACGCTAATTCAGTAGAATAAATCTATTCGATTTTTTATGCAAAATATTCGTAGTTTTTAAAATTCCTCATCTGAAATATCAATATCACAAATTTTTCTGATTTCGAAATTTCCTGTTTTTTATTAATATTGAATACATAAATACAGCTTGAGTAATTTCGTTTTTTCTTGTCTTTTTATTCGATTTATATTTTATAGTTTATAAGATCAACGAAATTGTCATAAAAAATTTATTAGATGAAAAAATCAAATAAGTTCGTCTTTGACAATAAGTAATCGATATGAGTAAGTTGTTTTTTTTTTACTAAGAAGTTGAAGTTACAATTTTTTAGCTCAAACTTTCATTTTTTGGGGAAATCGTTTAGTTGTTCAATAAAAAGTATGCTATTTTTCAATTCTTCACACATTTTGCAATCAAGTTTGCATTTAATGGCAACGATAAATTTTAAGAAATCTATTAAATTTTGCTTTTCTACAAGGAAGTATTTCATGTAGATATAATACCTTTCATTTCATTCAATTCTAAATGATTTTGTAAGTAATTTTATTTAATTGAATAAATAATCGTTTGCAACAATTTAATTATTTTTTTAAATTTATATTCACCACTGTAGAAAAATCGCATTCTTCATTTGAAGCTTCACAAGTTTATAATTAAAAATTAAAAAGAAAAAATTCATGTTTTTGCTTTACTTTAGCAATATTTTGCATTAAATATACTGAAATATGAATCAATAAGTATTTTCTATGACTTGTATGAATTAGGAACTCATACTTCGCAAAAAAAAATTTTTGTTTTGGAAAGTAGAATAAAATTTGTATAGAAATCCATAATTTTTGTCAATACTAATGTCGATTACGAAAACGATGAAAATGTAAGTTATGACTAGAAATTTTATCAGCCGATTGCCGGAAATAGTACAGAAATTTTCCAGAAATTATTTTTTTGGGTTGTTTGATACAAATAAACGATTCATTTTATATTGAAGTAAATGAAATTTTTAGAATTCCTCATCATAGAGAAATTATACAATCTGAAATATTGAATAGTTCATTTTTGATTGATAGCAAATTTTTTAGTGTCACAAATTTAAACATAAACTGATTCCCGTCCAAATCATGTATAAAATTTGTTTTGGATAAATTATGTAAATAATTGTGCATATATTGAAATAATGAGAAATCAAATCGGAACATTCAAAAAGCATTTTCGAATTCACAACATAAAAAGTTCAACCTCGAAAACTTGGATAAATACCTTTTGCTCCTGTTCAAACTCGTTAAAGGAATTATATTTCCCTCTCCTAAGTAGTTTCTATGCATGCAATAACAAAGCCGCACATTGCTGACATGAATTGCCAACAGAAAGGTCGAGGCTTTTCAGTGCAGATCACAACGAATTTTTCCAACCATTATCTCGATGCCATTATAACGATACATCAAGCCTAACAAATTTATATAGCGTTTGCAACACTCATTGAAGTGGTAATGCAAAAAATCTCAAAATCGTAAATATTTCATATTATTTGCCCGCGTGATAACTGAAACTCGTGCAGGTGCGGCCTAGGTTGTTTTAATACATTACACGACTAGGCGATTTCATGTCCCTCGATACAGAAATCACTGCAATTAGATAACCGGCTCGTAAATCTGATGGTGCTACGAGCCGTGCACGATTAGGAAGAAAACTCGCTGGCGAAATAACCTAAAATGATATAGTTCACTCGCCTTTTTACACGTGCTTATGACTTTTTTATAATCGCCAAAGTTCCGTACTTTTCTATGACGATATATGTTGAAATGGGAATTTATTGTTTTTCCGTAAGCTGTATTTACTACGGATTCGTAAATCGCTCGCGCGAATAGAAAGAGCGTTTTTTAGTTCGATCGATTTTTGAAATTTTCCAGCTGCAGCACTTTTTTCAACGGGGATATCAGACATGTGTAGAGAGGAAAGAGAAGTATGAAGTTATCAATTATTTTCGAGAGCGTAGCGAGGGTAAGTATTAGATGAATTCAATGTTAATTTTATTTTTCTATCGAGTGAGAAAAGAGTATATTTCGTTTACGAAGTGGAAAAATCAGCTATGTTTCACGTGAAAAACAATTTTAAAAAACAGCTTTATTTGTGGAATATTGAATTTCATTTTTCAAAAACCCTGTATACCAAGCTGTCAAAACCTACGTTCAAGTATAGAATTATGAACGACCAATTAGAATTCAACGTCTTTACGAACTTGCAAAAGTCCGGATTGCGGTAAGAATCTCACCGCAAAAATCGGCAATACATCATCCTAACGAGCGCAATATCCTCGTTCGAGCTTATGATTCGCGGTAGTTTTCATTCCATAAATTTCTGAACGAGGAACATATTATTAATGGAAAAGTTGTAACGGCGAAAGTAAAACGTAGTCGCGAGATTGCGCTTGATAATTGGAGATAACGTACCCGCATTGAAAAAAAAATTATTGAACACTATAGGTCGAAACAGTGAAGACCAATTTGCTGAAGTGTTCTTTATACTAATTTGTACAATAAGTATAGTGGGATTTTCGAATTTCTAACAAAAAATTAAGGAATTACCGAAAATAACTCAAAAGAGACGAGAATACTGACAATTTAAATGAGTTTGTTTACTCATTGAAGTTATTGAATCGAAAATTTTGCAAATCCAGAGTAAAAAAATGCTAACTTTAGTCGGAAGATTGTAAATTTTTTGAGTCAATAAAAATCAATGTTAACAACTGCAAGAGTTTCTTGAAAAAAAAAAGTTTAAATTCAAAGTATGGTAATTGAAAATCTGGGTTCATACCTTAATTATTTGTATTATTTTTAGTCAGTTCAATTCCAGGTTTTCGTTTGTTCCATATTTAAAAAAAGCCATTAGAGGAATTCGAAAAGTATTATTGTAAAGTTCCTAAATCCTTAATTTTTTTTTCTTAGCATTTTTTATTTACTGGCATTTACGATGGAATAATATATCATGTTTCGAATTTTAAACTCTTAATGTTTTAGACAGTGACTTCACAAGGTTTCACGCAGCAAATTTTGTATTTTGTCCATTAAAAAAAACTCTTGAAAGTCCTGAAATTTGAAAGTCACAAACACTTCTTAATAACAAAGCAAGATTTTTACATTTTATCGGAATTGAAGTTCGAACTTTCTCGTTTCGAATCTCCATGGGACCAAAAAGTAGTTGATCAAGTTTTACTTTAAAAATACACATACAAATTCTGAAATTCAAAAACCATAACATTAAATTTTTAGTACTTATTGTTAGAAGGAAATTTCATGTATTTTCTACATCAAAAATAGTACTTTTCTTAAAGAATATAAATAAAAAGAAAATATACTTCATTTGAACAATGACTTGTAAGAATAAAAAGAAACAAAACAAAAAATATTCCGGTATATCTACAGGATCTAAAATGAAGATATTAAATTTTTTTTATAATTTAAACGAAGAATAAAAAAAATGCGTGGGCTAAAAAATAATGATTTTTGAAAATAGAGTAATCAATGAAAAATAAGAAAAAAGATCTTTAAAATAAGTAAAAATGATCAAAAATGCACTTACTGATATTTAGAAGACGTACATAATGGTTTTCTATAAGTTCCTAAAACTAAATGCAATTCAAAATTCCTAATTACACTAACTCAAAAATAATAGCAATCCTGTTTATAGAAGAATAATTATAATTATAAATGTTTAGCTACGATAACGTAGAAAAATATAGTTTAAGAAATTACTTTGACCCAGTGATAAATAAAAAAAATTGTAGTTTGTGTCACTCCATAAATATAGAGGAAATCGATCTTTTGGAGCCAGAAAATTCGAATAATTTTTCTAACTTTGTGTGTTTTCTTTAAACTATTTATTATATTTCTCTTAGAGAAATATAATGAATAATTTCTCCAATATGTTTCTGTAATATATTTCTCTAAGAGAAATATATGAAATGGTTCAAAGAAAACACACCAAGTTGGACTAATTATACGAATTTTCTAGCTAAAAATGATCTGAATTTATTCCCCCCCCCCAAAAAAAAAAAAAAATAAAAAAAAGAAAAAAAAAAAACACCCAGCAAAAAAAAAAAAAAAAAATTAAAATGATGAAAATCTAAGAAACTTTGAACTTTGGAGCTTCGGATTCTATAAATTTTAACAGAAGTTAATGAATATAAAAAAAAGAATTAGAACTATAAACAATTCTGAAGAAATAATGAAAGTGTTGGAATTCTATGAAAAACTGTTTTCTGAAAAATCTGAACAAATATGTCGGTATTATTTATAAAACTTGAAAGTCTACACGATCGAATTTTAAAAAAACGCACATGAAAATCTTTAGAAATACAAGAAATCCATATAAGAATACTATAAAACACTATAGAATCCTATAAACACTCAAAAAAGTACAAAAATATAGAAAATACATAAAATATCATAAATCTACGTAGATCTGAATTTTCCAGACATCTTTTACAAAATCTATTGAAAAAATATTTCTAGAGCATCGAAGTGTACAAATCCATATATCTCTCCAGCAATAAATGAGACATCTATCGAAATTTACAACACTCAAAATCGTTGTATATTTCAATATCTCAGCTTCAAATTATAGATATCTGTAAAGTGAATCACAGAATTTCAGCAAATCTCTAAAAATATGAAAAAGTTTCATAAATACCGTAAAATATGGAAATATTTGAAATCCCCCCAATACTAAATAGGACCAATACCTATAGACGGCGTTTTTCACGGACCAATTTTACGCGTGGATTAAAAAAAAAGTATCGCTTACAGAAATATGAAATTCAAAACATTTATATTTCAAGATGTAGTCAAAAATCTAAAATAAATCGTATGTCGAAATTGAGCCTCCGTGTTGAAATCTGAGTGCTCAAAGTTGACCATACCGTTTTAGAGAGGGCATTTGGCGTGCATTCTACAGCCTGCAGATTTAATTTTACAAAAAAAAGTCATAAGCGTTTTTTTTCGCAATTATGTTCTCCAGGGAGTGACGTTGAGTTTTTTTAATTTTTCAATTTTTGCACAATAATTATCAGACTTTATTTTAAAAAATCGTTTTTTTTTCTATTTTTTTTCTTTTTTTTGTTTAAAAAGGGACACAAACAATTTTTTTTACAATTTTCGGCCTTGTCACTCCCTGGAAAATTTTATCCTCTTTAAAATGATATAAAACCTATCAAAATCGGTTGAGTCATTTTTGCGCTATGATGCACGCTAGTTCGAAAAACATGGTTTTGAGAAAAACTGGCAAACATTTCATTCAATATAATGGAACACGATAATTGTGATTTTTAAGGCTCCCTTGTAGAAATTTAATGTCTTTCTTATACTCTTAGTATTTTTCGTATTTCATCATTATTTATACATTAAGAATTTATGAAAAAAATGAACTATTATTCCCTATATGAAATACGCTCAGAGGAAAAATGCAACAAGTAAGGATAGAAAATATGAGGATTCACATAAGTCTGTCTCTCTCTTGTTGCATTTTGCCTCTGAGCGTGTCATATAGCATGAAGTATGAAATATATTTTACAGAAATACATTTTCAAAAATGCACATTACATGTTAGGTACCATACAGTAAAAACTCAAGGTTCATACTTCACAGTATAGATAATATAAAAATTCTACAGATAATTAAGATCTATATATACACATAAGTGTATCGAAAGCACATACAAGAAATTCCCATAACAGTTAACCTCAATATAACCTGGCTAATGCGATAAAAGCACGATTGAAACGAATCCGTATCGAAAATTTCCCGTAAAGCTGACGTAAAATATACCGCGATTACCGAGAGAAACGTTCGAAGAAGAAGTCATTCGGTGATGAAGTCGCCAGAGGTGACGGCTGATCTCCTTTTTAACCGTGGAAGGCTCTCATAGGAACGAGGAGAGAAAGGGAAGCAAAGAAAATTAATCGCTCACGTGAGATTTAAATGGAGGTTTCCCCGCGCACGTGGGAGAAATTCTTCTGCTTCCACGTTCTGCCCCTCCCCCGCGGCGCCCGACAACTCTCGTACATCATGCCAATTTCAGCGGCATCGATCTATTACCGGCCTCTTCATTAAACCGCAATTAGAAAATGATTTTACACTCGTAACCACGGTTACCTCGGCTCGCAGCGAGGATTTTTCACTTTCGAAACGGACGTGAAACATGGGGGTCTGGGTGTTCATTAAGGACGTTCTTGCGCTTAGAGAGAGACGGCAATGGACAATGCTTGGAAAGTTGCCCGCGATTGATGCTCGAGGATGTGTCGAGCGGATTTTGAAGTGCGGTTACTAATTTAGGAAAAGGGATATTAATGGCATTCGAGTCACTCATTTTTTTTCTGTGATGTTACGTTTGGAGAGTGTTGAAGTATCTTCATGATTGGGGGTACACTTTTTCTAAAAAACGCTTTTCTAATCATTGTTTTCATCTGAAAATGTAGTGTATGAAACGTAGAGTACTTCCAAGTTAGAACCTTTGGAAGTATTTTCGCTGCATGACAACCTTGGCATGCAAACAGGTGATCATTGCACTCGCCTTTTTCAATAAATTTTCTAATAAATAAATGATGTTGGATAATGAATGTAGAAACATTAACAAGATACACAAGAAAATGCGTTACAGTATGAAAAAACTCCATCGGGAGAAGAAATGAAATCGATAACACTTCAGGACGGTACAATACATAATACTTCAAAAACTATGATTCCAAAGTTCTGTAAAGCACTTCAATAGTATTATTTCATGGAAACACCTTTTCGGAACTTTTACTGTGAATATTTTCGCGTTGGAACCCATTTATTCAAGCGAGCATCGATTATAAACGCAGAAAGATGCACACGAAACTGACATTTTATTAAGATTTTCAGTTTCCGACGCGTGTCAAGTTAACACGACACGTTGGATAATTACACGCTGCGCTGATTTTCTATGCGAGCGTGCAAGTAGGAAGTTTGTGCCTCACCGTTACATAATTTAATGACTTTCCTCGATGAAAATAAAGTCGTTCAGACGCGATTTGTCGTCAGGAGAAAATAGGAAACACTGCCACTGTCACTGAGGTGCTTTTCAATTACCATTCTCGATCCGTTTTTTCATACACGCAAATTCTAAACTTCCCCTGCGACAAGTTGAGTTGAAAAAGAAAAGATTAATCCTATTAAACTAGAAAAAAATGTAAATTTAAATAATATTTTTTCATAGTGTAGTTAAAACTATCCTACCTCTTCAAATCTAACAATATATACCTGAAGCACATTTTCAATTTTTTTTAGATTTAACTTGTTCTTATTGAATTAAGCGAGTTTTGAAAACGAAAATGCAACTAGAACTGTTGAAGGCCTTTTTTGTTGTAATTCATTCGAGTTTTCCACTTACGAATTGTTAATTAGTTGTAAAAAAGCCAAGCACTTGTATTAACGTGGAATATCTTCAAAAAAGGAGTAATAATTATCGAGTAATTAAGTTAACATGCTTTTGATAGAAAGTGTGAAAATCTACTGTTACAGTTAGACCGCTCGAGTTGCACAAAAAGCAAGGATAAAACTTTCTCCAACCTGTTATTACGAGTAATTGATCCTCGAAGTATTGATTTCGAGCAACTTATTAGTTTCAGGTGCTTGTCTAACCAACGAGTTCCAGCAACTCCTTATTTTTTTTCGAATTATATCATTCCATTTTATTCCAGATCATTCCAGTTAGGATTACTTAATATATCCTGGTTAATTTTCAAACTTTAGAGCATGAAATGGATAAAATATTTTCCTTATTACTGCCCGAATTAAATGCAAGGCATGCTATATTTGCAAAATAAAAGTGTAAATTAAAGAACGAAACGCTGGTAAAGTATTCATCAGATTTAAATTAGCGGTATTTCCATCTTAAATGGTTTAAAGGTTATCTTGTAATTTAACATAGATAATGGAATATGAAAATTACAAACTTCGCGGATTATTAATCATGAAATATTGTAATGATAATTGATACTAACTATATCCCGGAAAAACGCACTTAGAATTTCAGATTTGTGCAAATATCTGGGTTTCCAGTAATGTTTCTTTACGGAATCCATATTTGATCAAGAATTTGGATAGGTAATAAAAAATTTGATGCGTCTCAGAATAATTTACCAAGTCTTAATCGAAATCGGAGAGAAAAGTTTATCAAAAATTTGAAACCTTTAGCGAAAATAGCTACATTATAAAAATGTAATGTAGCTATTTTTAGCTACATCTAATTTAAGGGGTTATATACCTTTTTCTAGAGAGAAATACAGGGTTTTTATTTATTTTTTTCATCATGTTAACATAGTTTTATTCAAATGCGATAAAAAGTTTCATAAAGTACATCTTTCATAAAGTTTTTGAATGAAATTTCGAGTGAAAATTCGGAAAAGGAAAATTGGGGGAGGTACACTGCTTCCCGCAGAACTCCTTTTTAAAAAAAATGCTTTCGCGGTGAGCACGATATCTTGCGAACCACTACATCGATCAATTTGAAATTTTGAGAGATTGTTTATATTAATAATAGCTCGGGCTTGGACGAACGAATTTTTTTTCAGACACGTCCTTCTATTTTTTTCAGGCGGAAAACTCAATTTTTCAACTTTGAAAAATCGACTTTTTTGGAAAAAATATCACTGTAACTGTAAAAAATTTTTTTTTGTAAAATCCTTCGTCCAAGACCGAGCTATTATTAATATAAACAACCCCTCAAAATTTCAAACTGATCGATGTAGTGGTTAGAAAGATATCGTGCTCACCGCGATGGCATTTTTTTAAAACAAGTTCTGCGGCAAGGAGTGTGTACCTTCTCCAATTTTCCGAATTTTCACTCGAAATTTCATACAAAAATTTTCTGAAAGATGTACTTTATGAAACTTTTTATCACATTTGAATAAAACTATGGTAACATGATGAAAAAAAATAAATAAAAACCCTGTATTTTCCTAGAGAAAAAGGTATATAACCCCTTAAAGCTCATTTCAGCCTCTTGATAATATTGAAGCTCATTTGAAACATTTTCAGTCCCTTGAACCTTTTTTGATCTTCTTGGTAAAAAGTTTGCTCCTCCTATACTTCTCTTCAGCCTCAGAATTTTATTTAACAGTAGCCTCTTTTGACGCTTATCAACCTCAGCAGTCCAGAAGGGCCTCATGTGCACTTTTTTTTCTAAAGTTTTGAATCTCCTTTGAGCCTCGTCAGACCCATTTTTCCGAAATAGCGCCTCATTTACTTCTCGATAGCCTCGAGGCTCAAATGAGCTCTTAAATTTTTCGACTCGTATTTTACAATCTCCTTCAACCGTCATAGTATGCACGATAATAAAGTCTCTGCAGGATTAGAATATATAAAGACAAGATACCCTTTCCTGACATTATGAAATACATTTTCACTGAAACATAATTTACCAGTATATTAATTCAGTATTGATTTCAATATTTTTAAGTCTCGTTTTTTTCATCACATTATCTCGCAACAATTATTTAATCTATTATGGTTCTTCGTAGACAATTTGTAATTTAAAAAAATTGAACCTTTTCTAGTTAATACTAAGCAATAATATTTTTCAGCCAATTACTACGATTAATTAACAGTGTTAATCTTTATTTGCATATTAATTCTGCACCGATTTCAATGCTTTTGTATTTTAGTTTTTTCATTACGTTCACTCGCTGTTGAATTTAGGTGCTTTCGGGAAGTCATTTCCAGATAGAGTTGTTTTCGTATTTTCTTTGTACGCACGATCGTTTTATGTTTACTACGCGTGCGTGGATTATCTTTTTCTTTTGGACGTTTGTAAGGGATTTTGGGTTCTAGTTTGAGTCAGGATATCAGCTGC
>JAPYZL010136482.1:0-16025 GCA_030522825.1 Platygaster orseoliae
TATTCAGACACTGAAAGCGATATCTTTCTGAAGCATATTATCGCGGGAATATTGAATGGTTTTTTGTCCGGATTTTGGTGGCGCACCCTGTATACTGAACGCGTATAGTGCTGGTGAAAATCTGGATGTCTTCCTATTGACAAAAATTGATTCGTTTCCTCAAAAATCCCCAAAATATCTTGAAATTACAAAACTTTATAAAAATAAAAATATTTATTGATGAGATAATTGTTTAACTTTTCAGTTCTTTTCGATACTTGCAAACCTTTTCTGGCCTTACAAAATTTTCGCAAGAATTATTTCAAACTTTCTTTGAAATTAAACGTAGATAAATTTTACATAAGAAACATTTCTATAATTAAAAACTTTTAAATTTTACTTGAAACAATTTTTAGTATGTATACATATATCAAATTAAAAAATAGTTTTTGAGAATGTTGAGTTATTACAATTATGTTCAAGAATCTTTAATTTTTTGACTAGTATACTCTCTAAATTTCAATCAGTCAAAAAACTGACTGATTGCAATCTGTTGCCGGGTTCTTATATTGATTTTAGTCAAAGTGACAGTAAAATCTGTTACTTTGACTGAAATAAATATAAGTGACGCGATCTGAGAAAAGGGACCTACTGTCCAAAAAATCGATTTTCGGATTATGATTGATTCTATAAGTTCTATTACTAATCTTTAATTGACACAATNNTTTACATGGGCTTAAATGGCAGTTCAACGCCTTCCACAGCGCGCCGTGTAAACTTTCACTTTTGCCGAGTAGGTCCCTTTTGTCGGATCGCGTCACATAAGAACCCGGCAACAGATTGTAATCAGTCAGTTTTTGACTGATTCAAGATTTAGAGAGTATATAATTATATAACACGTGTTTTATTTTCGAAGCATATTTTTTAAGATTTGCATTAATTAAATGTGTATATCATTACTGTATAATACTTTCGAGAAAATAAATGTACAAGCAATTCAAAAAGTGAGAAAATAAATTTACTGCTAGTAAAAATTTGACCGTCTATGGTCGATTTCATTGTCGACATTCAAAAACTTTGACTGTTAACGATCAATTTGGCTATCGACGCTCGAAATTTTATTGTCAACGATCAAATTTGACTGTTGATGTTCAATTTGACCGTAAAACGATCAAATTTAACCGTCAACGTTCAAAACGACCGTAAAATGGTAAATTTTAACGTAAAACGATCAAATTTGGCCGTTGACGCTCAAAATTTGACCGACTTTTTCGTAAGGGATCAATAAACATATTATGTGAATAAAAAATGCATGATTGAAAAATATGTGCAGTTGATGCAGTTTTTTATTCCTGTATAGCTTAAACTTTAAAATAGCGATAATTAATTATTAATATCATAAATAATACAATAATTAATGAAAATACTGTATAAAAGAATTACTTACTTGAAAAAATTTGTTTTTTTATAGTATTTAATAATAAAAACTGCATGATTTAAAAAAAAGGGAAGTTAATGCACTTTTATATTCCTTATATAGTTTAAATAAACAAAAGTTGGTGAATAATACTATATATAATATACTAGTTTATACAAATATGATATACTATATATTATTACTTTATAAAAAAATTGCTGACTCGAAAAAAATTTTACTCTCAAAATTATTTATGAATAAAACTACATGATTAAAAAATATGTGCAGTTGATGCAGTTTTTTATTCCTATACAGTTTAAAGTAACGATAATTAATTATGTATACTAGAAATAATACAATATTTAATTAAAATACTGTTTAAATAAATTACTGACTTGATAAAATTTGTTTTTTTAAAGTATTTAATAATAAAAACTGCATGATTGAAAAAAAGGGAAGTTGGTGCACTTTTTTATTCCTTATATAGTTTAAATAAACGATAATTGATGAATAATACTATATATAATATAATAGTTAATATAAATATTATATGTATACTATATATTAATACTATAGTATACAAAAATTACTGACTCGAAAAAAATTTTTTTTCAAAATTATTTATGAATAAAACTACATGACTGAAAAATATGTGCAGTTGATGCAGTGTCTTATTCCCATATAGTTTAAAATAACGATAAATAATTATAATTGATATAAATAATGCAATATGTAATTAAAATACTGTTTAAAAAAATTACTGACTTGATAAAATTTGTTTTTTTTTTTAAGTATTTAATAATAAAAACTGCATATTGAAAAAAAATGGGAAGTTGGTGCACTTTTCTATTCCTTATATAGTTTAAATAAACAATAATTGATGAATAATACTATATATGATATAATAGTTATTAAAAATAGTACATACTATGTGTATATTAATAATTTATAATAAAAGATGACTGATATAATTCTTTTAAAAATTATTTAATTATAAAAACTGTATGATAAAAAAATGTGAAGTTTTTACACTTTTTCATTCCCTATATAGTTTAAATAAACAATAATTGATGAATAATACTTTAAATAATATAGGAGTTACCAATTAAATAACTTTTATTGTTATTTCTTATTTATTTCATTATTTATAATCTACTACTTACCTAATTTTTTTTATTCATACAAATTCTATCTGAAACTGAATTTTTTATTTAACTTATCATTCGAAAAAAAGTTTATGAAATTTTTGATTTTCCTACATTATAAAAGTATAATAATTCATGATTTCATATAAATCCTGAAAAGGCCAAAAACAGTATATTATTGTGAAAACTCGCAATACGATATTTTATTTGTAGTTTTCGAATAACTCACGTCCAAATATCCGATTATTCGTAAATTACAAATAAAAATTTTTTCTTACATATTTAAAAAAAAAATTGTCTCTTCTAAGAAATATATAGATATTATAAAAAAAATATTCTTCTGTTTTCCAAGTTTCTAGGGCTTCAAAAATTACTAAACAATTTTTATTCATTTTTTGAAACTGGAAAATTTTTGAAGTTATCTTTTACCAAAAATCGATATTTTTAGGTTTTTTTTTAACACTGCATGAATTAAGTAGGTAATTTAAATAAATATTTCAATAATAAACATTTTTTAATAATAATGAGTAAATAATTGCATAATTAAGCATAAATTACAAATCCTAGTATGAAATTTTCGACTTTTTTTGAAGCATGTAAAATAATCCATGTTTTTATAAATTCTAAAAAGGCAAAAAAAAATTTTTTTATTCACAATTTGAAGTAATAAATGAATTTTTTAAATATATAAATAATTTTCTAAAAGTATACTTCTTTTTCCCAAGTTTCCAAATCTTTAAAAAATTTGAAAATTCGAAGTCATCATCTACCAAAAATCGATACATTTAGGGCTCTTTTTTTCAAAACTCTTCAGATAAATTAACATATTCCACATTGCAAACAAAAACTAAAAAAACACTATTCCATATTCCCCAATAAGTTTTTTATTGCAGCAAACCCCAAAGGTATAAAAAATTTTTTGAACGCAGTTTTTGACGATCGATTAGGTACTCACGTGCGAAATCATCGATCCACGTTTTTCCCGCCGGTCAAAATCTTCGACCCTTAAATCATTTTACCTGCATTTTTTCTTCAATTCTTATTATTATTTCGAGCGATGAGTGATGAGAATAAAAAAAAAATGTTGCACGTTCAATAATGCATTTTCATCGAAACTGTGCCAAATTTTTACGTATTTACCGTAAAAACAATATTAAAATTTAGTTCTAATAACTGGAAAATACTGACCACTGACAAAATAAGTTGATTGGACCCCCCCCCCCCTTAACCAAGGGATAGAGGACATTTTTCGATATATCGAAATGTGGATTCGATACATTGCAAATAATGTACGAAAATTCGAACGATACATTTGTTAAAATATAAAAAAAAAACGTGAATTTTGTATAAATGTTTTTTTATTGAGTTGAGTATGGAATTTTGTGAAATTTCGAGGGGAAAAATTGAATTTTTGAATAATTTTAGAATGATTTATAATGATTTTTTATAGGTTGGTTTGGTGAAACTATAATTTTTGTTTTAATACTTTTTGACGAAAGCGATTAGAGTATTAGATAGTTGAAAAATTCAAATATTTCGAAAATTGCGATTTGCAATCGAGTGTTATAGAGATTTTTTTCGCGGTTGCCAGCAGTGCAAATGTGATTCGCGGTAAAACGGAAAGATTCAAATCTGATGAGAAAACAAGAATGAATAAAAATTTTGTTACATGCCTGAATTTCGGAAACTTAGTTATTATTTATTTACGAAATTTGAAAATAATGTAAACGTATACTTTTTTTAAGTAGGCTTTAGCAGGAATTTAAAAAGTTATGAATATATTATAATAATAACTAGAATTTGATTAGAAATTATAATTTATAGATGTTGAAAAAAACATGAATTATCACGATTAATAAAGGAAAAATGTTTAATAATAACTTTGGATCGATAAGAATTTGTTTATTACAATTTCTATATCGAATAATGACAAAAAAGTATCATATATCTTTCACTATACACAGATGTGAAATTCTTTGTAATAGTAAAGTAAAAATTCCAATTCGTACAGTACGATTTGAATGTTTAAATTTTTAAATTTCCAAAATCGTATAGTAAAAGCTGTCATACATATAGTAATTTATGCAATATGACGATTTTACTATACAATATTGTAATAAGTAAAATAATTGTTGCATGTTTTGCAATAACATTGTAAAAAATGCAATACTATTGTAAAAGGTACAATAATATTGTAATTTTTGCAATAAATCCAAATAATTCCAAACTTTTTTCTCTAATTTATAATTTGAATAAGTACCAAAAATCACGAAAATTCCAAGATTTTTCTAAAGCAGAGAATATTTCTCTATCATTTCATAATTTACGAGCATACGCACTTGTGAGTTGAATATTTTCGAGGGGTCATTTTGCATGACGTCAGCGCATAAAAAAATCCGCTATAACGTCATCGATGTTTGGGAAGAAAATTATAAGGTCTAAAACATGGTGGAAATTCACGAAATTCTCAGCCAAATTCCTTCTTGCTAAATGTGGAGATTGGCACTCGATCAATATGCAGAGAATTTTGGTTGATTTACAGTATGTCTATTGCCAAAATCAAATATTCACCGCAAGCGCTGATAAATCAATATTCTCCAAATTCCAGCCTGAGATAAGAGAAAATGCAATGCTGCTGAATAGTAATTAATGGAACAGTTGTTATTTTTGATTACTTGGTTTCAACGAAATTTCAGCGTTGGTTAAATTTTAACATAATTTAAAATGGTTAATTCAATAATTTAAAATGGTTAAATGGTAATGGTAAAACATGTTTTTTTTCAGATTTTGACTTACAGATTGCAAGAATTTTATAGTAAGTTAATTTTTAAAATTTGACAGGTCTTTCAAAAACAGTATTATCATATGAACACTTTATATTGAAAAAAGTAGTTTTAAAATTACGAATTTCTGTATAAATTTCTAGACATCGATGTTTTATAATTCGAAGTTATATTGATTCAATTTAATTAATCCTTAAAATTCATCCTTTTGAAGAATTGATGTAAATACGATTAAATAAATAATTATATTTTCATTAGGAATTCATTTTTTCAACGTACAAATTTTTCAGGATTTTCGCGAATGCCAATGTTTTATTTATTGATATTCAAACAATTCAGAATTGCTATTGCAGCATACACAAAGTTATTTTATAGTTATTTTCGTAATCGGGAGCTAGAGCCAATTTTTGCAATATTTCACGATCGCGAACGTAATTTTTCATCACAATAGCCTCAAAGTCACGTCCAAATGTCAGTTTTGAGGTTAGAGTGATGAAAAAGTAATTCAAATTACTGATGAGTAATTCGGTTCTAAATCTATTCTCTTTGTCTAAAATACAATCAGTAAATAATCAACAAACAGTTGGTGAGAGTATTTTGAAGACCTTCACAATTTTTATATTGAAAGTCAATGATCGTTTTTGCCGAAAACGTTATTCAAGAGTTTTTGTTATTTAGGAAATCTCGATAAGACTTCGAGCACATTTCAATAAAAGTTAATTTCAGCCTTCAAAAGAATGAATATTTATACGATTATATAAATCGTGGAATAAGTAACTTATTTTTATTAGAAATCCATTTTTTCAAAGTACAAATTTTTCAGGTTTTCCGCGAATGCCAGTGTTTTATCTATTGATATTCAACCCATTCAGAATTGCCATTGCAGCATATACAAGTTATTTTAAAGTAATTCAAATTACTGATGAATAATTTGGTTCTAAATCTACTCTCTTTGTCTTAAATACAATCAGTAAATAGTCAAAAAACAGTTGGTGAGAGTATTTTGAATTCATATTTAAGATTTAAGACCTTCACAATTTTTATATTGAAAGTCAACGATCGGTTTTGCCGAAAACGTTATTCAAGAGTTTTTGTTATTTAGGAAATCTCAATAAGATTTGGAGCACATTTCAACATAAGTTAATTTTAACCTTTAAAAGAATGAATGTTTAAACGATTCTATAAATCCTCGAATAAACAACTCATTTTAACCAGAAATCCATTTTTTCAACGAACAAATTTTTCAAGATTTTCGCGACTGCCAATGTGTTATTTATTGATATTCAACCCATTCAGAATTGCTATTGCAGCATATACACAAGTTATTTTAAAGTAGTTCAAGTTACTGATAAATAATTTAGTTCCTAATCTACTCTCTTTGTGTAAAATACAATCAGTAAATAGTCAAAAAACAGTTGGTGAGAGTATTTTGAGGACCTTCAGAATTTTTATATTGAAAGTCAATGATCGGTTTTCCCGAAAACGTTATTTAAGAGTTTTTGTTATTTCGAGTACATTTCAATAAAAGTTTTCATCCAAATTTTTTATAAAAAAGTGTGATTTTTCAAACCGAACTACAATTAAAATATTCTATAGTAAAAAGTAATGTATTTAAAAAAACTGACTTTCAGTTAAATAGAAAATTGTAAAATCATTTTTCAAGAAAGGTTCCTAAGGAGACTATTTTTATCAGTATTTTATAATTTTTGAGTTGCTCATCCTTCATTTTTCAAAAATTTCATTGACTTATGATAATAATATAAATTGATTATTATCGTCAATAACACCTTCTATGGAAAACTCTTGCAAAAAAAAATTGTTTTGAAGACTTATTCGGAAGCAAGCGTCAAAAAATCGCGAGTTTGGGAGAAGAACAAGACTTGGTTGATTCGCGATTAAATTCCGCGGTGAAAAAATCGTGTACGAAGATAGAGATAACGCAAGATGGACATATATAAGTTATTCTGAGAAACTTTGCAGAACGGGGTGAACGTACTGCGCTCGACCCTTATAATTGCGCAATGTTACAATGAGCAAACAAAATATTTTCGCGAGTGACGCTTTGATATTTAGGAAAAAGCAGGAAATTTCAAAATTCAAACTAATTAAGCTGAAATGTGACTTTTAAATTCGATTTCCAGATTTGAGTTCCACAATGGAATACAAAAGAAAATTTATTTAAGGTAGTAAATATATTTTAAATATAAATAAACGTGGCTCTTATAAATTAATATAGAATTGAATTTGTTAATAAGATCTTATTGTTGTAATAACTTCGGAATTCATGTTTTAAACATTTTTTTTATGTATTCATTGATTATTTATTTTATTTCACTGATAATGTATTGAAATTTCATTTTCAAATTTGGTGTACTTTTATTTCATTTCAGATACTTTATTCCGTGCTCAGAATGGAACGAAAATTGCGAAATAGAAAGATTTTACAGAGCTCTTTTTGCGATTTGGGACGTGTGTTTTTAGAATATGAGCTGATGAGATCAAGATGATGATGTCAGTTGCGCTTGCTAAAACCATTGGCTTCGCTCTCATTTTCCGTGAGATTATTAGAGCGTTCAAGTTTTACGGAGTGTGGAAAAATGGCCTTATTTGATTGTGGATATTTATCAGTTTATCTATGAAAGGAAAAACTGCGAATAATTTAACTTTCGAGTTTGAAATTTCTTTGCGAGCAGTGTAACTTTAATGTGCATAATGATTTTTTTAACGTAGGAAGTTGGACAGATTTTTATGAAATTAAGGAATTTTTGAGATGAATTTGAAAAACCTGGGAGATTTTCAAGTTTTCGAGATTATATAGATAATTTTTAAAAATTAATGAAATTTGGATTTCATGATTTTTTAAGGAAAAAACAAAAAGCTATATCAAAAAGAATGAAAAATCTCAATGAATTGGGCAAATTTGTGTAAACTCTGATAAATTTTTACTCTGTTTGTACCAGAAAATTTCGAGGAATTCACGAACATTTAAAATTGTAGAGATGGTCGAAAATTCAAAAAATTCAAAAAATATGCAGTATTTCAAAAAATGCTCAGAACTTTAACATATGATTTTGGCTAGATTGTCAATTTTCGATGAAAATTGCTTTATAAAATTCTATATATTCTAAAAAACTAATTTTAATACTGAAAATCGTTGAATTATAGACAAATTAAAAAATCGTTGAAAATTGTAAGCATCTTTAACTATGATATAAAAGTCGGTAGAATTTTTCGCACTATATTGTTTTAAAATTTCAACTTTTGTCAAAAAAATTTTAATATTTTCAAGTCAACATGAAAATTATATTGAAAAATGTCAGAAATCACTATTCAATGATTTGAAATCGACTTATTCACGGTCAAAGTATCTACCAATTCGATCAGTCAATTTGAATTATTTGCTTTTGTCGAAATTTCGGCTATTTTCCAGTAATTTATTTATTTCCTTTTTGCATAATTGGCAGTCATTCTCGACTGAAACGTCTGGTAATCCTATATTAGTTCATGGATTCCACCGAACGTCTGCTGTGGATAAATTATTATCGAGCCGACGATTCGTAGAACCAACAAGAGACGTAATGCACGTAATCCACACTATGGAACGTAATACACAATTGAGGCTATTTGCCATCTCAACTTACCCGACTACATTTTATAGCTTTTTTCATTAGACCGTTTGTTTCGTTTATCAGCTCAAACTCACGCGAAAATTCAGGGTTTTTTCGCCGTCATTTCTTTTTTTCGCTGATTTTCGAGATGAACGAAACTTGTATTTGACGTTATTTTCAAGAAATATTATCAGACTTGATGAAAATATACGCATTCACATTTCGACTTTTTTTTAACGTCTGTGCGATAAAAATTTTTATTCAACGCCGTGGGGAAAAGGCCACTTTTCCGCACATTGTTAAATAAAATTGATTTTTCGGCATATTTATGCCATTTTCCGTGCATAATTGCATTAATTTTTTAATTTTCTTTCCATGCATATTTTTATCAATCCTGATCATGATTTTTTCGTCATCAAACGATGCCTTAAAACCGCCCAGTAAAATGACTCGCCGAAAAATCCCGTCATGCGGGTCCCCCATAGCAATGTTTACCGAAATTTTATTTCGGTCAATAAAAGTCACGAGGAACGCGAATGAGAAATAATTAACTGGAATTCTCGACTCGTTATTGAAGCAATCGTCGAATCCAGAGTTCGGTCGCCGCGTTGAAATCGGATAATGGGAAATGTCGCGGAATGATTGAGACGTTAGATGCGGTATATAGCAAGTTTCACCAGGTGCGACTCGCGGAAAATGGGAAACGCCGGCTTTTCTAGGCCGTGCAATATTCGCGGAAGTGAAAATAACATCGCGAAATGGGTAATTAACACCGCGCTCGGCCAAGTTAATAGACAAAAGCACGCTATGTGTGTCGCTCGCGTCGGTTCTTGTCAAAACTTTGCGCAAATGCCAATGTCTATGGATATTCAACCCATTCAGAGATGTCATTGTTATTTTGAAGTAATTCCACTATCTTTGTCTAAAATACAATCAGTAAATAATCAAAAAATAGTTGGTGAGAGTGTTTTGAGGACCTTCACAATTTTTATATTGAAAGTCAATGATCGGTTTTGCCGAAAACGTTATTCAAGATTTTTTGTTATTTAGGAAATCTCAATAAGATTTTGAGCAAATTTTAATAAAAGCTAATTTCGTTATTTAGAATTTATTGTTCATACGATTACATAAATCGTGGAATAAATAGTTTATTTCCATCAGAAATCCATTTTTTCGACGTGCAGTGCTTTTTCGCTGTGCTTGAAAGGAAAAGTAAAAATAAACTTTATCATTATATTCTCTATGGCCGAAAAAATTCTATATCAATTTATAGAACAATGTAATTATTGTTTAAAAACTGAACAAACGATGTTGAATTCATAAAAATTCAAAGATCTATCATCCATGTAGTTATGATCGGATTCCGTCACTTGATAATTTCTTTTTCATTCTTACATTTTTTAAAAGGGCGAAGAATAGTGAAATTTGCAAAAAGAAAACCTATTTTCACGGGTTCAATAACGCTTTTAAGCGTATCACTCAGTCGTAGTAAAAAAAGCTATTCTGAAAATCGTCTTAGATTTTCTTGGAGGAAAATTTTAGGAAAGCAAAAATATAAAATTGACCACAGTATAGTATAAAGGATCATAATGACGTTGCTCGTCTAGGTTTTAATTTTACATGTGAACAAAATGTTCATTGTCACACGTGAATCACTATCATGACAATCATCATGTTTTTTTAAGTGATCTATGATTACATACAATGGGAACATATCAACATAAAGTTGAGCATAGTATAGTAGTATTGGGTAGTATAAAGCACCATCATGATGTTGCTCATTTTGGTTTGAATTTTACATGTGAACAAAATGTAATTGACACAAGTTATTTACTGTCATGACATTCCAATTACAATGATGATTTTTGAGTGGCCACGGAGTTACAGTACGAAATAAATTTGCACGGCCTAATAGAGTTGAACATCGTATCATAGTAGTATAAAGCATCATTAGAGTATGCATTCATAATTGCACATAAATATGCATTTACAAAGGGCGAAAGCCAAAAGATGAAACAGAATTTCTGGAAGAATCGTCACACAAGAGGGATAATATAAAATACTACACTGATATATCAACACTTGTTCTCCCACTGTTTACTTTTCCATTCAGTGAGAGGCAATTCTTAACAAAATCCGAGCAGCTTATGTCGGTTTAGAATCATTACTTGAATGCGAGACAAACTTTTTCCCAGCCATCTAGTGACAGGTGAAGAAACGAATTCTTGGCGCATGCGTACAAGTAAAAAGTAGCAAGTATCTATTCATCATCCTAAGTCGGAGGTTGTAGGTTCGAATCGCGCCTCGGGTGAGTAGATTTTTTTTTTTTTTTAATTGTCCAAAGCATTTGTGGACGAAAGCGTAAACTCGGTTGCTATATAATGCTCGTATAAATGAAAATAGTATTCACCAAAAAAAATCAGGTCGACGAGCATTTGATGATAACAATTTCATTAACAAAAGGGGCGCGTTATTCGATCTTAACTTCGATAACGGATTTTTCACATGAAGAAAGACATTTCTAAAACACGGCATTGAGGGGCACGCCAACTTGTAATTTTCCGAGATGTAATGAGAAAAAAGCCACGTGGTCACGTGATGTTCCTCATTAGCAAGTTTCGGGAAAACGAATGTTTAATCATTACAAAAATAGCGTGATAACCCTGGATTAGAGTGTAAAATATGCCAATTGATCGCGGTGGAAATCAACGCGAGAAATGAACATTCGGGATTGGCTATTTTAACGGCATTTGATATAGGAGTACGCATAAAGGCTCGAATGGTTCCGAATCAGCGGGCGAAAGTCCTATTCTATTATCAAATGTCGCTTTATCCAATTTCGATCCCTCTCTGTGGTACGTAACTTGGATGTTATTTCCGCGGGGGTTTCACTTTCGTTTGTCTCGAGTTGCAAGAGAAATTTCATTCCTTTCAGCTTGTTAAACTCGACAAAATATTTGTCGAATGTAGACCTTAGTGTTTTTTGCATTACGCGAATGTTTCTGCAGGAATGAAGGTACTCTTTAGTATTTTGTGCATTTTTTATTGCATATTTTTCATGTTATTTCAGCATATCATGCCATTTTTTAAAATTCTGAATTTCCCTCGAAATTATATGACAAATACTACCCACATAAAAAAATCGCTTTCCACCGTCCCTGATTTTTAGCGTCTTCGTAAAATATCTTTCCAACACTCCGAGCAATCAACAGTTCGATGCGGATTTGGTAAGCGTGGTTTTGATTTTCTTTTTCATGCGAAGCACTGAATCACGAATCTATTTCAATGTATCGCGAAATCATGACTCATCAGCCCATAACGCAACCTCAAGGACTATTTACCTTACGTGTAGGACTGACCAATTCATAATTCTTCCATTGCAAAATCCGGGACACTTGACTTAATAATATTTCCTCGCTTTTATCGATGTCATATTTCATACTTGAACGGAACGTCTGCGCATAATTTCAGAACAAATCAAGATGACGACGCGTAAGACGTTCTCGGTTGTACAAAGTTAATAAATACTCGATAAAAACGATTGAGAAGATTAGGCGTCTATTGAATTAGTCATTTTCATTGAAAATAATGATGATTCTGGTGTAAATTATTTAAGAATCAGTGCTGATTCTTCAAGGAAATATGCGACATCAGCGCTCGATGCGGTGGCGTCATGTAACTACTCAAGTTACGCCCTTTTGTCAGAAACCCTTTTCTCTTACAAATTACCTCTTCCCTTTTCCCCGCTTCAGCTTTGATCGAGAGAATAAAAAGATGATCAAACGAAGCGATTTTTTCACTGCAGCGAGGAAGCCTAGTGAAAATGCGAGCGTATAAAAGAGATAAATATGATCCCGTGAGATGTGCGCATAAATGTGAATCGTTTGAAGTACCTTTTCCGCAACGTGTGATAAAGGTGAGGGGGGAAGGGGGTTGGAGGAAGATAAACATTTCGTTCTACGCTCTCACTTTTAAGTGACCAGTTTGACTGAACAATGCGTCAACGATTTTTTGAATTCACCGTTTCCCACGTAAACATTGTTACCTATCATCCACAAATTTCGCCTCCCTTTTTGTATGATACAAAAATATCCAAAAATCAATGAAAATCCAAATAATCCTGGATTTCAAAAACTACTAGACTCAATTCCATTCGCCCATTATAGCCTCGATCATGAGAAAAAATTTTTTCCGTTCACGTAATTTATACAAAAAAGATTAACCCCCGGGGTTGCAGCGATAAATTTCGTATGACGCGATTTAGGGGCGAGTAAAGAATCGAAATGCCGATCTTACGGGTTGAAAAAATTATAAAGTGTCAAAACTCAAATGGCTTTCGTGCCCTCGGTCTCCAAGATCTTGAAATTTACGAGTTAGCACAATAATTCATCAAACGCCTTATCCTCGATCCTTTTGAAGCTGCAGCTGCGCACTTTCTGCAGCTCTCTCAATAGAAGGGCCTGAAAATAAGAAAATTCTCCACATCATTCAAAATGATGCAGTTTTGTATTTACATTACATTACAGTAAATTCCAGAATTTATATTCTGGGAACCTCAAACAGTTGGAAAAAAAGATGATAATAATAAGAAAAACGATTCTCGAACATCGCGGAGAGTGCGCGTATTTTACGCGCGATGTAATCACTCGGCGCATCAAAAAGCAGCACTCAAACTCGCGATTTGCATGATATTCTTTGACGCGAGCGAATTGCGGGCGCGCATTTATCGCGCGCGCTCCATTGAATAGGCGGAAAAAACGCTGAAAAACACGGACGCGTCGGGTGACGCTTGGAAAAAATAGCGAACAAACGAAAAACCGAGCTAAAGTGCGCTCGACGTTGCGGCAAAAATGCGCCGCCGGTTAAAAAGCTATTTGCGACAATGAAAATGTGTCCATTGGATCGCGACGCGATTTCCTGTGGTTAAAAGAAGTTCTTGGGGTGTGATAACATTGTGGAAGTATAATTTTTGGTACGGAAATGGAGTGGTGCATTGAAAAAAAAGCATGGTAATTTGTACTGTGAGTATCGGAGAAATGACTGTATTCTAGGAAAATCTACATAATTATTTTATTATTTCATATATTATTTTTTATAATGCAGTATAGTGAAATATTAAATATTGCAATCATTAGTAAATATATTGTATTTTTTACTTTAGTAAATGACAGTTCTCAATAAACAAGATATGGGAAATAATCTAACATCTGCTTCCCCACCCACTATATTCGCCAGATCCAGCCCCCAGCGACTACTGGCTTTTTGCTGATCTCAAGAAGATGCTCCAGGTAAAAAGATTTGGTTCGAATGAGGAAGTTATCGATGCAACTGAAGCCTATTTTGAGGCTAAGGACAAATCATTCTACAAGCATGGCATTGAAAAGTTAGAAAAGCGCTGGAAAGATTGTGTTTCACTTGAAGGGGATTATGTTGATGAATAACAAAACAATTTCCCACAAGAATTTTTTTTCCTAGTTAGTCCCGAGACTTATTAAATGATGTGTTAACATTAGCATGATTTCTACATTTTTTCGTTACTATTAGTATACATTTATGACTATATACAAATGACTTAAATATGAATATTTTGATTAACACAATGCTGTATATAGTAAAATTTACTAAATTTCATCTAGATCCTCAATTACTATATTTTTTAAGTAAAAAGTACTAGATTTTTCACTCAGTGTTATAAAAACCTTATAAGAAACCATAATTTTTTATAAGAATTTTTCAAAAAACTTATTTTATAAAAAAATTCTATAAGATTTTAAGGCAAGAGTTCTTATAAAAAATTTTCGTTTTTTACTAGATTTTTATAAGGTCACGTTATAAGAAATCAAATTCTTACAAGGATTTTATAAGGTTACCTTATAAAAAATTTAATCCTTATAAGAAAAGTCGTTTTTTTATATGGTTTTAATAAAAAAATGTTTTCCATATTTCTTTATGTATTATTTGTTTAATATTTGGTGTTATATCTAAGTTGTAAAATTCATATATTTTTATAGATCTACCAAATAATGATAACCAAACAAAATTTACGTATTTCAGAGATTTTTGTATTGTACGTAATTTGTAAAGTTGTCTTGTATTTTATCGTATTTTCACCGAATTTAATGCTATAGTAATAAAAATTACAACAATTTACAATATTTTAAATGTTTTCTTAGATAACAGTTCCTTTGTTATCACTGTTTTTTCGTATTTTTTAGTATTTATTCGATTTGATCAATTTTATGTTATTTTCATGGTTTTCTAGATTTCTATCTATAATTACTTTAGAAGAAACCAACATTTTTCATAAGAAGTTTTCAATAAATTTATTTAAAAAAAAAAAAACAAAAGACTTTTAATGGAAGAGTTCTTATAAGAAATTTTCGTGTTTTGTAGGATTTTTTTTATAAGCATCACATAAGAAATTCAATTCTTATACGGATTTTATAAGTTCAGCCTGTAAAAAATCTAATCCTTATAAGAAATATCGTTTTTTATAGGGTTTTTATAAGAATTTTTATTAAAAAAATGCTTTTCTATTTTTATTTCGATTTTCAAATGATTTATAAAATTGTCTTCATTTAATCGTATTTTCATAGAATTTTATGCTGTACTATTGAAAAATTTCACAATTTCCAATATTTTAAATAATTTCTTAGATAACAGTTCCTTTGTTATAACTTTTTTTTTCAAAATTTTTTAGTGTTTATTTGATTTGATAAATTTTCTGATGTTTTTATATGATAGTTTTATAGATTTCTAAACTGAGAAAAAATATATTAATTTTTATTTTATATATTGGAAAAATTGCTCAAGGAAAATCAAACATATTTTTATTTTTCATATATTACAGTACATTTAGCAGTAAATACCTATATTTATTTTTACCATGCAGTATAGTAAAACATCAAATATCGGAATTATAAGTTGATGTATAGTAAAAAATACCAAACATATTGTATTTTTTACTTCAGTCAATAACAGTTCTCAATATACAAGATATATTAGGTGCGCAACTAAGTTCTCGCTGTTTGTCAGTAGATGGCTCTAGCAGTAAGAGTTGGTCGATTTTGACATATCCAAAACGTCACGAACC
>JAPYZL010136527.1:10004-20776 GCA_030522825.1 Platygaster orseoliae
ATCTATCTATCTATCTATCTATCTATCTATCTATCTATCTATCTATCTATCTATCTATCTATCTATCTATCTATCTATCTATCTATCTATCTATCTAATTATGACAAATCTATCCATCCAAATTAATTCGTTCCAAAAATCAAGTTAGCTTAAAAATTCTAAATGAAGCTTCTCCATAAACACCAGACATCCTGTTCATACATCAGATTCTGTGAATCATGTACCCCGTGACATTGCCCATCCGTTATAAACTCGCGTTTCTTTGCTTCGGAAAAGCGGCTTGTTTCACGACGTTCGATGTGTTCGATAATCATCGTTTCCTGGCACCAGCAATCGATGAATCTTCGCCGCGAGAGGCGTTTCACGGCTGTCGTCTGCACTGTGAACCGCGACGCTGCGGAAAAACGCAAAGTGAGCCGTCAAAGGCCACTTCGGGGGTTTTGCGGGGCATAACGGAACAGCTCCCGCGGCAGTCCTTTGAGCATCCTTGCCCGAGCTGATCAAGCTCCAGGATTTCTTTTCCGGCGCGAAACGCCGCCGGATGTCATCGCTAGTCGCAATTACAGAGCGCGCAACGTCGCGCCGTGACGCGACTTGCGACATCCTATCCGATAAGCGGACGCGTGATGAGTTATCCAATGACCTCTTTCTTGGTCTTTGATGATTCCGACGTCGTCGATCAATACCCCGCGCATACCTAATCGCATTTTCCGCGGGACATTTTTTCACGTTTCGCCAAAGTTTATTTCTACTTTTTTAACTAATGTGGTTAAAACACCTAAATTAAATTTTATCAGCTAATTGTGTATGTATGTTTCAGATAGTTGCATGAACCATACACAAAGTCATTATTGCAAGCTTATCTAGTTGCAACATCTATTACGACAGTAACTAAGTTCTGTGGTTGTAATTACTACATTGTGACGATATGACAGACATTCATCCAAGTTGCACCAACCTCAAAATGTGTGTGTTGACTTACGACGCTTACAACTGCTTACAACTGCGTTTATTGTGAATGTTTAGTGTCACAAAATGAATAAAGAATGCGAGGAATTCCTGATTCCTGGCGATTGCATCGCAAGAAGAATAAACTAATTTTCACGGTGCGCGCCACAAGTTTCGAATAACTGGTAGATTGGTTCTTTGGACCGGTGAAGATAAAGGCTTTTGTGAAGTGAACATTGGACATATACCATGTACTGCCGGAAAGAACGGATTCACGTTCGCGTGTCGGCCATTCGTGCTAGGAGAAAGCTAGCGAACGAGCTGCCATAATTCATGAAGAATAATAAGTACGTAAATAGCCGCGTGATGCAAGGAACCGTTTTAATTACCGACGACGATCGTCGGATGCGGCGAACCGGTTGAAAATTATTGCCATTGGGCGGGGGATACCAACATGTACTTCGTTGGGAGTGTTCTTTATAGGAATGAGACGTTATTTCGCTTGGAGATTCAACGCAATAGTTATCACTGAGAGTTTAAGACAGGAAATCATTCGCTATTTCAGCATTGCCAGATGGTCGGACTGCTTTCCCACACTGAGAAAAATTTGTAGTAGATGTAGTATGTTTAAATGAAGTTAACTTTGTGCTCTTTAGTTCTGATTTAGCAAGTAGGTGAGTTTAAACAAAGTTTCATGAATTTTTAAAATATTACCTTCATAGATTTTAAGTATGAAATAATTTCTAGTATTTATTTCTTTTTAATTAGCTCCATAAACTAATTAAACTAATTCTTAAACTGGACCACATTGCCAAAACACTCCATTTCAACTCAAACACACCCAGAACAAAAAAATACAACTCAGCTCTCAAGATCTGACCACCAACAGGTGCCTCGACAATGTTGAACGTTCCACAAACTTTTTGTGACATTGTATAAAAATAAAACCAGTCCCTCGTCCGAGTCATTTCCATCGAAAACAACTTCGTCACTCTTCGAATTATTGTCGTTTCACATGACAGCCCGGCTCTTCGACGTCGATATAAACGCGCTCGGGATTCACTCCCAGGATTATGTTAATGACGGCGTAATTAATCCGCTTGGCTTAATGAGCCCACTCGCTCGCGCGTGCGAGAGAGAAAGGAGCAATAAATAGCCGAGACGGTGACACCTGTCGCTCCACCCGCGGACAGCGGCTTGTACTTAACTCGCTGTAACCTTTTATTAACGCTGTACGACGTGTCACTGCTACGTGACACGCAACTGCGACTTGTCAACCTCGAAACACAAAACTGAAAATGTCGCCCGTGGGAAAACGAGCATGGAATAGCATTCATGAATTATTATAACGTCTTTCCATAACCTTACCTCGAAATAACAGCTTTTTCCAGGGCAATGACAAAGAGAGAAAAGTTTATTTACAGTGAATGGGCTGCTGAATTACGTATTTGGCAGGAAATTTGTTAAAACAATATGATTGTCACAACCTCATAAATAGTAACTTTTGCTTCAACTATTTCAATGGTGTAGACAACCTCACTTGTGGTTGGTGCAACCACAAATGAGGTTCTGACAGCTACATTGTTTTTTCCGTGCATTTAGGAAATTTTCCGTCCCCGAAGTATTTAATTAGGTCATTAAGATAATATTTAATTGAGATTGACATAATTTATGATTTCTTTTGAGTCTCAAATATTGTAGAGTAAAATACTCATTTTTTTGATAAAACTGATTGGATGATGACTTAATTATTTATTTTCAATTATTTTACATATTTCGTGATTTAATAGATTTAAAAAAAAGTAGGTCTTTTTTTGTTTTCGAATTTTGATAGAATATGATAATATTTTTATAGACTCAATTTTTATGTCAATATATAGGTATATTGATTTCTAAAATTGTATTTTCTAAGACTTAAAATTTTTAGCTTTTTATCATCGTTAAAGATTTTGTAAAAAACATTATCCCCATAAAGCTTTGGTATTTCAAAGTTTTTTCTATTAAATTTATTGAATTTTTAAAATGTTATCTAGTTTTAATTTTTGATTTTATTCAATTTATTTCAAAATTTGCTATATTCTTAGTGTTTCAATGATATCTACATAAGAGTTTAATATTTCATGGACTGTAAGTATTTTAATTGAGGAAATAGTAATATTATTGAGTTGTTTTTAAATTTTTTGGTTTTTATACAATTTTCTATTATTTTCATATTTTTCTGGTATTTTATTTCATCGCTATATAGATTTTAAAATTTTCTAGCCTCAATAAAAATTCTGAATTTGAGTTTTAATGTTTTTAGTTTTCTTTTCAAATTTGCAATCTACAGAGTTTTGAAGATATTTCGTGATTATAAAGATTTCACATAAATGTGGGTCTTCATGTACTTTTAGTATGGTTTATTTAAACGTGTAGTATTTTATAAATTTAGAAATTTTGATAGAATTCGCTAACATTTTTATTGTTTTTTGATATATTGATTTTTTAAACAATATTTTCTAAAACTCGAAATTTCTTAGCTTTTTATCATCATTATAGATTTTCAAAACACATTATCCTTTTTCATCTTTAGAGTTTCAGAGTTTTTTAGTTCTTTTTCTTTTTTTTTGTTTCTTTTCATTTTTTTTATGATTGAAAAATTCTTCCATATTAGAATATATTTCTATATTGATCTAAAGAACTCGATTAACGATAAAAAAGTTTTCTCTATTTCTAGTATTTTTATAAATATATTAATAAATGATATCTGCACAAGATTTTAATATTTCATGGACTATAAGTATTTTTAATAATAAATTTAGGGTATTTCATAGTGATTATCAAATTCTAAGATTTCTTACAATTTTCTATTACTTCCATATATTTTGATAAACTTAGTAAATTTACTAGCTTTTACAATAAAAATTCTTTCAATTCGCACATGCATTTTTGGCACATACTAAATTAAGTTCTAATTTTTTTAGCTCTATTTCAGAATTTGCAATATCCACAGCTTTATATATATTTCATGATTTCATAAATTTAACAAAAATTTCGTGTGAAATCCTTTATTGAAAATAATTGGAACTTGGCCAATATATGACCTCAAAATTTTGTTTATCAACGAATCACAATTTTATTGTTTCGTTCAGAATCCAGAAAAATTTTCATAGACAATTAATTTCTTTCTCCAAAAGTATGTTTTAACCATTTTCTGTCCACGTTGTTCATTCTTCACATTCATTATACAACTCACATTCCAAATACTCCCAGTTCTTCCCTGTACTCAGTCCCCGATTCCTACTTCCGCAATCATTTACCAGAATGCAGAAGATGTAACGCCCGATTATACGGGTTCCGTATTTCAAACCCAACTCTAATCTCGCCAAGAATTTCCTCGTTCTCCACTTAATTTCTGTCTAGGTTCAAGTTATGTCAGTCGCGAAGCTTCAAAGATCTTCCTTAGTCACAAAACTCGTTTCACGCGGTTCTGTCAATAGTCAGACAAACGTGCAGGAATGTCTTACGAGACTTTTGATGTATCATCAGGGATAATCGATTTCAAAACATTAAGTTGTTTTCTTCTCATCCGATGAATACCTATCGACAGGTACACGTTCATGACCTTCCATCATTGATCATTCTTCTGTAATTAATAATGACGAGTCTGAAAAATGTTGACTCTCCGACAACCACCCAAAGCGCTCTTTTTTCGCGTCGAAAAAAGTTGCCGAAACGGCGTGAGAAGGGATGCGACACCGAGTTCCCTTCCACGTCCAATCTAACACCGGCGGCACCGGCGCATATGCATCGCGTCCCCGTGTAAACGCCCGCCATTTGTTTCAATCTACGGACAAGACTAATTGCTCGCAGCATCGCAAGATGAAGGGGGGGTTGAAGGGAGATGACGAGACGCAACTATGAACCCGACGCGAGTTTTTGCAGTACATGTATATGCACGCTCACCTTGGGCAGAAGCTTTGCCCTGTCAAGCACTCATGGAGACAAATGAGCTTTCGCGACAATCAAGCGCTGTCGACCTTTCGCAAACGTTCCTTTTCAGCTGGCCGCTTCATCATAATTTATCGCGACACCGGCGCGCTAATAACTCAATTTATTTCACTGAGGGGACCCTATTATTTTAACGTCCAGCTGGCCATCCCCCGGTTTCCGGTGATTTGTCAGGAATGGGAATTCATTTATACCTTGGAATCATTATCAATGAAAACTTGAAATCCCGAAATTTCGAATCCTGCCGCAAAAAGTAAGCGATTTTCGTCCTGATGGCTATCATCTTCATCGAAACTTCGAAGCTGCGCGGCATTCGGGGCCTTTCAAGCCGCAAAAACGGCCTGAATGCCGAGACAGGCCAGATCGTTGTCGGTATGTTAGCGTTATTTGAAACGAATCGAAACAGAGCCGACAAGAGCAAGTCATTGTTCACGTTCATTGTTCCCGGGGATCGAGGAACGATCGATCGGGGGAGCTCGACAATCGGGCCGCCGACTCAGCTGAGATCGATCGACGCTGATATCCGAATAAAGGTAATTAATAGCTCGGAGCGTCCGTTTTAGCAACCGTTCGCGCACCTCGGTCCTTGCTCCTCATCTTCTCTATCGTTTTACATTTTTTCCCCTTTCGGACGATGGCACTGACAGCCTCTGCAGTTACGTAGAACTATGTAATAGTATATTTCTTCACTAGTGTGGAAGACCCTTAACCAAACGGATTTATCCCTTGAATAAATAAATGAAATTGTTGGAATTTACGCCAGTGACGAGTTTTCTTTGCAATTATAACACTCATTTCTGTCAGGATCCATTTTTATTTCTTTTCACTACACTACCTCTGATTCAATCGCTTCGATGACGAGAGCTTCTTCTAGAACAATTATTAAAACGCTGCAAGTTCTTTTAATGTACCTCCGAACCGTTTGCTCGTACTTTTATCACACTGTCTAACATCTAATATGGCGGCATGGTCCTCCAATGAACCGCCAGATACAAAATGAGAGACTGTTCGCTCCTGCTCAACAGAAATGATCATATATGGAATACGCGCTCTCGAAATATGAAAAAAACCTCCCCAGCGAATGAAATCCTCGATCTAATTAACGAACATCTTTTTTAAGGTCGTAAATCTCGCGACGCAGGAGAGAAAATGACGCTCGCGGTGCGCCGGCAAAGAGCCCGAGACACGCACAAAACAGGGAAGGTACTGACAGTTATAAATGACGGCGGCGGACGCGAGCAATGATCGAAATCCCGAGGAGGTTCGCTGTCGAGAATCGAATGCGTGGTTTTTTTTTATTTGATTCTTTCCAAGGTAAAAATGAGTAGATATTTGGAGATGCACAATAGATTTCTGGATATCTGTAGGAGATCTTTAGCTATCTATAGATGTATGTAGATCTCTGTATATCTACTCATAGATCACCATAGATTCTTATAGATGTACTACCAGATCTTCGTATATCTTCGTAGATCTACTTGCAGATATTGGTTGATATCCATAGATCTGTTGGTTGATCTAAAAGATCTTCATAGATCTATTTGTTGATCTCGGTCATTTCCATGTATCTGCTGGTAGATCTATGAAGATCTTTATAGATCTTTTTGTTGATCTTGGTCATTTTATAGATCTTTTTGTTGATCTTGGTCATTTTCATATATCTGCTGGTAGATTTTTGTAGATCTATGTAGATCTACATAGATCTATAGAGATGTACCCAAATCTGGGATCTCTGTAGATCTCACGTAGATATCAAAAGATCTACTCATTTTTACCTGGGCACCATTCGTCATTACCTGGGAAACAGTAATTTTCGACGCAAAAAATTCGGGAAAAAAATATTTTCGTGTAATAGCCTGGCAATTTGAGGAGGAAAGGAGCCTCGGCGCGAAGAACGATTTTTCACCTTATTATTTCTCTCAGGTGGCTGCAGTGGGGCGTGTGACATCTGAATAGTTGGCGTCAGGTTTTCAATTTTCTAGTCGAGGAGAAAGAGGAGCTGTCGCGGCTCGTTAAGTGCGTTGACAACACTTCGACTGCCGGTCAGGGGGCGAAACCCCCTCGATATAAATTAAAATATCGATCGATCCTCGACTGCCAATTATAAGTTGGACGGGATGCTAATGTCGTTGCGGCGCGTCGTTGAAACGCGAGCCGACAGCTTGGAAAAATCGCGGTTTCGGGCACGCCAGGGACCGCAGTTAAACGAGTTTCGAGAGCTCGTATAATAACCGAAAAGATTCCTTTTCTTTTTCGGTGCCCTGGGATCTGTGGCTGTGAGAAAAGTTATATTGCAGAGGAACATTTGTTTTTAATGGGGTTCGCGTTATTGCGAACTTGGCCATTGAAACAGTCCTGAATAGCTGAATATCAATAGGTCAACTTTTACTAATTGTTTAGTCATTTCAAAAACTTCACTAATTGAAACTGAGAGAGCAGTATACGAAAAATTCGAGCTTGACTCTTGGTACACGTCATAACCCATCAGACGAACAACAACACCAGCACAGCAATTTTTCACAACTTGCCTTTCATTCAACTTATAACCCATCGATTTTTTTTCCCTGCAACCCATCAATTTCGCAAAAATTAGGCGGCACTAACGAGCGTCCGGTCATATGACAAACAGAGATTCATTAAAAATCACGTGACAGGCTGGATAATGGATCAGTCCATTACTCATCCGCGCTTTGACAGGCCGTTGACTTGCGACGCGGCAATTAATCATCGCCATTTTTTCGGCCAACCCTCCAACAACTTTTCCTCTACACTCTATAACGTATTACCTGAAAACCTCCATCGCGAGGAAGAAATTTTATAAAATAAATTACGATGTGATGGCACATTTGATTACTGTCATTCGCGGACATGATCCATTAGTTAAGAGCATTTTCCCATTTCATCTTCTAATTACTGGAAAATTTATCATGTTTTTTATAAAAAATTGGTTTAGTTTGGATTAATGGGTTTGTAACTAGTTTTTGCACTTGACTTGATAGGATGATACTTCGATATTTTACAGAAAAAGTGGTAATTGCGAATTGAATGGTCTTGCCTTTCGATAGATTGATTTCGTGACTGGCAGAACTGGATTTAATGATGTGTAGATTATGAAATAAGATTGTAAAAAAATTTGATAGGTTAGGGCTGGGATGGAGATTCGGAACCTTGATCTTCATGGTGATTATCTGGAAGCCCTCACATGATGATCAAGAAACCATGTTTGTAGAGTAGAAAAAAATGCTTCATAAACATCGAAATCACAAATTTTCCTGATTTTTACATTGATTTTGTTTGTTTGTTTGTTTGTTTTTTTATTAATTTTATCCATATTTGTATTACTTTTTTCGTTTTTTTATTTCTGATTTTGCTATTTCAGTCAGATTTTTTAAAAATTAATTGCAAAATCCCAATATATAGGAATATGAAAAATTAATTCAAATTTTGAAAAACGCTAGAAAATCTTAAAAATCTATGTAGATTTAATTTTCACAAAAATCTAGAAAAATACTAAGAACCTATGAAAATTAATTACAACGCAACGAGTTCTAGAAATATTTATAGAAATCTACAAAAAAACATGAAATTTATATATTAATATTGAATATTTCTTCAAAATTTGATGGAAATAATGAAAGTGCAATAAATGATAATAATTTATTAATTCTTAAAAACTACGTATACATAACTCCTCGAATATAAAAAAAATCTTAAATTCTTAAGTAGATTATTCTAAAAACTACATAGAAGTCCATTAAAATACCAGCTAATTTCTTAAATGGTTATAAATACGAAAAAAAAAAAAATTAGAAATTTGTATAACAGATACTGTTTTCTGAAAAATCTAGGAAAATACTTAATATTCCTTCAAAATTTGATGGAAGCTAAAACAGTGTAAACAAAAAAAAAAAACTAAAAATTTATCAATCCTCATAAACTATGTATACATTAATAAAATTTTCTATCAATTAGTGCATTATTCTAAAAAATTATATAGAAGTCCATGGAAATAACAGAAACTTTTTAAAATGGTTTATAAATACCAAAGTACAAGACGTTCGTATTGTAAAGACTATTTTCTAAAAAAAAATTAAAATACTAAAAATTGTTGAATTTTCCAATTATATAACATTAAATTTTATAAATATAAAGCGATATTTGAAAAGATTAAAAAGTACTACAAAATTTCTTAACTAATATACTCTACTAAAATTCTAATAATATAATTATGAAATAATCAAAAAATAGCTAATTTTTTTTTTAATCTACGAAAATACCTTAAATATTAAGAATTTTGATTTCTGGATTATCGAATTCTAGTAAGCTGTATAAAAATTTCATAATAACATCAGAAAATTCTTTAACTTGTATGTATACTAAAAAAATTTCAAAAATTCCAATTGCTTCACAAAAAAAATCTAATCCTCAGTGACTCAAAAATCACGAAAATCGAATTCCACAGGGCTCCAAAATTCGTCAAAGAATAAAATACATTTCCAAAAAATTACCCCCTCCAAATTCTTTGCCTAGATTTCGAAAACCATCATAATTAAAATTTCCCTCGTCTCTTCATTTAGCGAATGAATTTGGGATACAAACTGCCTATTCATGACTCCATCAACCATGGGAATAACAAAAGTTCCCATGTCTTGAGTCATGGGAATCGTGTACGAGCTTTGTCTTGGGACGCATCTGAAATAGAAAACATTTCATCAACGGGCACTCGCATCATCAATTGATCGGCCAGTGGATTACGAATGGGTGAAAGTCAAGCGATTGAAATTCGTGGAAATGCTCGAATGGCTGCTTGGAACTCTAAATGAAGCGAGATATAGCTTCGCGTCAAGCATTCAATGCTGGCCAATTGAGTAAGCGCTATTCCGTCAGTTGCTCGGGTCGTATGGAATACTAGATAAATCTACCCGACATCCGATTCAATGCATTTCATCTGACATATCGAAAATTCCGCTGCGATCGATGCGGAATCGAGAGCGCGACCCATTTAAAATTAATCAACGTCATTTACGAGCGACATAAATCTTAAGTATCGTAATCGCCGACTTCAACTTTATTACGCGAGGTGATTGATTCTTCCTTGCCTTTTTTTGTCCACACTTTTTTCTGATTCACATCGAAATTGTGAAACTTTTCCACGTTTATGTAACGCAATCGAAAATCTTTGTTATTCAAAGGATTCGCCTTGGCGCTGTTTTTCAGGCACACGCGCCCCATCGATATCCATTGCAATTTAAATGGCAGTCTATGGATGAGTTATGGATGCTTTTCCCTGTCGCGAATCTGGCCGTGATGTATGACTCGGCGCGTGATGGTGGAAGCAGCTACGGCTTGTTAATAACAGCAAGAATGAACGAACGGCTGTGGAGCGAAATGGGCGTACAGATGCCCTCGGTGACTAGAGGCCCTTTTGTGTTTTATTACAAACGATACGTCAGGCCACGATCTATGGGCCGCTTTTATCTGCGACTTGTTATTGATGCGCTACATTGTCCGCGCTGACTCGCAAGAGTGGGCAGGATATTTTTCAGGATATTCTTGATCGACGTCGCTCGAGGAGCCGATTGATCCCGACCTCCTCGGCCCCGCTTGATCGCTTACAAATCGCTTTGCGAACGGCCCAAGCCGCCGCGGTAGCTCTGATTCCGCTTTTTTTTTCTTTTTCATCGACAGCGTGAAACGCGAGATTCCGCCGTCCGATTTGTTTGAAGTGAGAAAAAAATATTGTAATTATTACAACACCCCAGTAAACATTTACGTCGTGATATCATGTACGCATACATTTGTTGCAGCAATAGCATGTCATCATGATATCACGG
>JAPYZL010136550.1:0-11668 GCA_030522825.1 Platygaster orseoliae
TTGAACACGAATCGAACGAAAATAGCTCATATCAACAGTATTTTCCATGTTCGGCGTTTGAATTTCATACGTTGTTTTGAGGACTCTTGGTTCTTTGTATCAATTTTTTTATTCAAAAATATTATTTGGTATTATTGAAAAGTTATTATTTTATAGATTGATTTTTGATATTTCTTATTTCTTTTTTCATTTTGTGAATTCTAGAAGTGTGAAATAAAGAAAATTTGTGTTTCTCTGAATTGTTAATATTTTTTACGATTCTCATAATTCATTACTGTTTTTTGACATGAAAGATGTTTCTTGAGATTTATAAAGTTATTGACTATTTCGTTACGACAAAAATTTTTTGATTTAAAACATTTTAAGAATGTTATACTTTTTTTGTATAGTTAAAAAAATTATCACAATTTTGAAAATTTCGTAAACTTCAACAAATTCTGTCAAATATATGAGTTATTTAAAATTTTAAATTTTTAATGATTTTTGTTTTTTCAAAATTAACAATGTTTTTAATATAATGCAAACTATCCTAATATTTCTGAATTTTATAACAATTTTTAATCTTTTCAAAATATTTCGGGTTGCTATCAAAAAACGTAAAAACAGTAATCTAAATTCTATGAAATTTCACCGATTTTATTAATTTATTGAAAGGAATGGCAATTACCATCTTGACAATTTTTTTCAAATATTCTAAACATAGATCAACAAATCAATATCGATTTGAATTTACTGTAAATTCATCCCACTTCAAAAATGTTTTTGTCGAACTATAAAAAGTATTACAATTTGGAAAATATTTTAAACTTCAAAAAATTTCGTCAACTATTTGAGAGTTGTTTACAATTTCTAAATTTTCAATGATTTTTGAATTTTTATAACCATGAACATTTCAATGTATTGCAAACTGTCTTGAACTTTCCAAATTTTATAAAAATTTTCAATCTTCTATAATAATTTGTCGAGTTTTTATTAAAAAAATTAAAAACAGTTATGAAAATTCTTTGAAATTTCACTTATTTCATGAATTTATTGAAATGAATGAGAATTTTCATCATGAGAATTTTTTTCTAATATTTATTTATTCATTTAGGCATTTATTATATTGAAAATATTTGAAATTTTTCACTGAAAAATTTTAAAATTACTCAATTTTTCAATTCGATAAATTATTTTAAATAAAAAAAAATTGAAGTCTAAACTGAAAAAATTAATATTCTAAACATACAATAATAAAACAAAATCAATTCAAATTTATTGCATATTTGTCCCAGTTCTGAAATTTTCTTGTGATATTTCAATGGTTTTTACATTATTCGGATTTCGATTAAAAAACGGAAAATCTTAATTAGTGGAAATTTCATAGAATTTCATAAATTCAACAAAATCTATGAAATCAAAAATGATCGGCAAAAATTTTTACTATTTTCAAAATTTTTAAGCATTCCACAAAATATTTTAAACATTCCGAATGGGAAAAAATTTGCCTAATACGAAAAAGTCAACTATATTTTTTTTTTATATTTTTGTTTCTATGTTTGTTTTTTCAATAACAAACGACACAAAATCATCATACATTGATAAAAATAATACGGTTATGAATATTTCTCGAAAGGCTACTTATTTTCAAGAATTTCATAGAATCTCCAATGATTTTGAGAATTTTATTTTTTTTTTATTTTCCTAGTTTTTTGAATTTTAAGCATTTAATAAACTTTTTAAGCTGTTCCAAACTTAAAAAATATTGTCGAACTTTTTGGGATTTCTTAACAATATTTCGATTTCTTACGAATTTCTCAATTTCATAAAAAAACTTTTTCAAATTCATATTTCAATACGATTATTAATTTATATTATTGCTGATGCCTAAGATTGTTCATTCATACATGAAAAAAAAGTATTAATTATTTAATTTTTATTTATTATACTGAATTTTACACTTTGGTAAAATTAATAACTATCTTTTATTTTCTGTGTTAATTTTTTGAAATTCCTTAAAAGTAAAACATTATTTATATAATGACTTAGAGTAATTTAAATGCAATAAATATAAATCAAATTAAAGAGCATTTGAGTAATTTAGAAAAAAAACATTCCTTATAATTTTTAAATGAAATATAATAATATTCAAACACCATCTAATCTATTTAAACTCTGATTTTTACTTTCTCAAAATGTTATTATCAGACACTTACGATTCTTCGTTTCACTATAATAGTAGATTATGCATTAAAGAAAATTGATGCCCTACAGTAATAAAAATCATTTTTTTTTCTGAATCAAATTCAAAAAAATTTATACTTTTTCAAACCCGAAACAGCCAAAAAAATGGCACTGTTCTTATATTAAATTCTCCATTATTTTTTTTTCAGTTTTTAAAACTTGTTCTGGAATCCAGTTCAACGTACAATCGAAACTCCAAGTCCCGGTATTTCAATAGCGCAGTTCAAGTATTGTCATTGCTACGCGCGAGCCGAAACAAATAAGTCTCGAATTCCGCGACGTTTCCCAGTTCCCTGAGTGATATTTTGCGCATTATCGCGATTGTATTTTACACCTAACTTCTCTGACAAACGTTTTATTAATTTCGATTAGAAATTTTCTCGGTTCGAAAAATTCCTCGTTTTTCTGTTTGAACGTAGACACGAAATGGCTATTTACAGTTTAATTGTTGCTTCGTTTATCACAAATAATTTACTGAACTTCATCTCTGCGTCTGATGAATTGGTGAACACGTTTGATTTGAATGATTTGGGAAACTCTTCGCGAAAAAAGAGAGCGCTGTATTTTCCGGAAGGAAGTAACTTTGTGGTAATTATAATTTTTGTGGTGGATGGGAAAATTATGGAAATTTCGATTTACAGTTTGTGAACTGTGTAATATATATCAGAATTTTTATATCGGAATTTTTAGTTTATTTTTCTGAGAACAATTTTGAAATAAGACATAAGAAGTTTCACGTTATAGTAGACCATAAAAAGTTTCACTTTTTAGAGAGTCATTAGAAGTTTTACATTGTATTACACCATGAGCAGTTTCACTTTATGAAACTTCTTTTGATCTTCTATAAAGTGTGAATTTCGAATGGTTCACTATGAAGTGAAACTTCTTATGGCTTTATTATACGGCTCACTATAAAATAAAAATATATTTTATAATGGATCACTGGATGGATAAAGTGCAACTTTTTTTGAAGTAACACTTCAACAGTTTCACTTCATACAGAGCTATTAGAAGTTTCACTTTATAGTAGATCTTAAGAAATTTCACTTGATGAAACTTCTTATGCACTACTATAAGGCGTAAAATTTTACTAGCTCACTATAAAGTAAAACTTCTTATAGTTTGCAAAAAAGTGCAACTTCTAATGGCTTGCTATGAAATTCAACTGCTAATTGCTGATTATAAAGTGCAACTTCTAATGGCTTGCTGTAAAGTAAAAATATCTAATGGATCACTATAAAGTGAAACTTCTTTTGAAGTGAGCCATCAACAGTTTGCACTTCATAGAGAGCCATTAGAAGTTTCACTTGATAGTAGATCATAAGGAATTTTACTTGATGAAACTTCTTATATTCTACTATAAAATGGAAACTTTTACTGGCCAACTTTAAAGTGAAACTTCTTATAGTTTGCGTAAAAATGCAACTTTTGATGATTTGCTATGGAATTCAACTGCTTATTGCTCCCTAAAAAGTGCAACTTCTAATGGCCTACTGTAAAATAAAATCATCTCATGGAGTACTATAAAGTAAAACTCCTTTTGAAGTGAGCAATCTGCAGTTTCACTTCATAGAGAGCCGTTAGAAGTTTCACTTTATAGTATATCATAAGAAATTTCACTTCATGAAACTACTATGTTCTACTATAAATCCCAGACTTCTTATGGTCAACTTAAAGGGAAACTTCTAACGGCTTACTACAAAGTAAAACTTCACATCGCCCACCACATAGTGAAACTTCTTATGTTCTAAATATATAGCTCATAAAAAAGTGAAACTTTCAGTCGTGTCTTATGAAGTGAAACTTCTGATGGCTTATTATAAAGTAAAACTTCTTATATGCTACTTCAGCCGAAAACTTCTGAGGTATGTAGTGAGCCATTAGAAGTTTCACATTGTATTAAACCATACGAAGTTTTTCTTTCTAAAACTTCTTGTGGTCTACTATAAAGTGTGAATTTCGAATGGTTCACTATGAAGTGAAACTTCTCATGGCTTTATTATATGGCTTATAATAAAATGGAAACATCTTATGGATCACTATAAAGTGCAACTTCTTTTGAAGTAAGCCATCAGCAGTTTGCCCATCATACAGAGCTATTAGAAGTTTCAATTTATAGTAGATTATGAGAAATATCATTTTATGAAACTTCTATGTTTTGCTATAAATCCCAAACTTTTACTGTTTTACTATAAAGTAAAACTTCGTATGGTCAACTTCAAAGTGAAACTTCTGATGGCTTACTACAAAGTAAAACTTTTGATCGCTCACCACATAGTGAAACTTTTAATGTCTTAAATATATAGCTCATAAAATAGTAGAACTTTTAGTGGTGTTCTATGCAGTGAAACTTCTGATGGCTTATTATAAAGTGAAACTTCTCATAGTCTACTTCAGCTGAAAACTTCTTATGTATGTAGTGATCTATTAGAAGTTTCACTTTATAGTAGATCATAAGAAATTTCACTTTATGAAACTTCTATGTTGTACTTTAAGTCCCAAATTTTTACTGTCTCACTAAAAGTTAAACTTTCAATGGTCAGCTATACGGTAAAACTTCTAATAGCTCACTACAAAGTAAAACTTTAAATCACTCACCACATAGTGAAACTTCCTAAGCCCTTAATGTATAGCTCATAAAAAGGGAAACTTTCAGTAGTGTCCTATGAAGTGAAACTTCTGATGGCCTTTTATGCAGTGAAACTTCTTATACGCTACTTCAGCTGAAAACTTCTTATGCATGTAGTGATCCATTAGAAGTTTCACTTTATAGTAGATCATAAGAAAATTCACTTTATAGAACTTTTGTGTTCGACTATAAATTACAAACTTTTACTATCTCACTAAAATAAAACTTTTAATGGTCTACTATACAGTGAAACTTCTAATAACCCACTACACAGTAAAACTTTAAATCGCTCACCACATAGTGAAACTTCTTATAACCTTATATATAGCTCATGAAAAAGTGAAACTTTTAGTGGTGTTATATGAAATGAAACTTCTTATAACCTTATATATAGCTCATAAAAAAGTGAAACTTTTAGTGGTGTTCTATGAAATGAAACTTCTGATGGCCTCTTATAAAGTAAAACTTCTTGTAGGTTACTTCAGCTAAAAACTTCTTAGGTATGTAGTGAGCCATTGGAAGTTTCACTTTGTAGTAGACTAAAAAAATCGGACACGGTTCACAATAAGTAAAACTTTTAATGGCTTCCCTAAATAAATGAAACTTCTTATGATGTACTATGAAGTGAAACTTCTGATGGCTAATTATATAGTGAAACTTCTTATGGTCAACCATAAATTGAATGGTTTATTAACAAGAATAATACAATTTTTTATAAAAAAATTTAAAAAATTTTTATTTTAAAAAGTAATGAAATAATAAATAAAATTATATAAATGAAATAATAATTATTTAATTTAATTATACAATATTTTATTGATGATATTTCATAAGATAGAGAGATGTAAAATTATTAAATTATAAGTTTTTTTTTATTTATATACCTACAAAAATAAATTTTTCCTTATAAATACTTTTTTCCTACATTTTCATCTTCTCAAATGAAAGAAATATAAGAACATGTTCAGAAAAATTATTTTTCGAAAATCGGAAAAATCCGCAGACTTTCGTATTAGTGATCTTTGGGAAATAAAACATCATATAAATTTTCCCTAGAAAATTAGACAGTGTAAAAAACAAGTTAGAATATAATATAATACTATAAGTTTTAATTTGTCTCTGAAATAGTTTCATTGAGCTAAAAAAACTTTTTAGATGACGATACAAATGTTAAAAGGTCTTGAAATTTCACAACCGAAAACCATCAATCTGGATTACGAGTTCGACGTCACGTGGCCAATTCCAAACAACGCAAAATCGAGTGAAAAACCAATATCGCGGCATCGGCGCCACCGACGAGAGTTGTACGATAATTTGGAACTCGCTTTCAATAGGTTGCCTCTTCCATTATTTGCCGTTGATTTATCATGTAAATAATGTTGATTGGGTGGAATTCATTGTCGGGAAAACAAGGAATATCGAATGGCAATACCTGCAATCTCTTATTCTACAATACAGTAGCTTTTGCATAAGCGACCTCGATACAAAAGGTCGTCGTTAAACGTCACAAAAATTTTACTGAAATAAAGAAATTATACTGTATTACAAATTGCATTTTGCAATTTGCAGTTTCAAAGATTATCAAATCGTGATTTAAATTAGCTGTGGTCGTGGCGATTTCGCCTTTGGAAAAATTAAATTCAATGAAAGAGTTAACTCGATCGATGCTCTAATTTTCGATGTCTTTATTGACATTCAATCTTACTAATTAATGCTTACTTTGAATTAGGCAAAACTTTCCTGGGAGACTATGTGTTCTCAGATCAATCTGCGAAGTCAAAGTTTCTCTGAGCCTTCCAGGAGCATCGCTTGTGGAAGATTTGCTGCGAGTCGTATTAACGTAAGGTTCATTTTAATTGCTTTTCACTGGAATACGAAAAAAGTGAACCTTGGATTTCAAGAACATTTTTTGTATGTCTGTGAGATAAAATATTATATTCATCGTGAAACTTCGATACATTATTTGTTAATTAAAATAAAAGCAGATAAACAAATTTATAGTTGGATCAATATTTCAGATATCCAAACGATGGTGAATCGAAAGCAGATATCTACGACAATGCATATCATAACAATGATAATTGTGCAATGCAATATCGATGTCCATTTTCAATTTTGGACCTGCTACTTAGTTACGATATCGATGATTAGAGTAAACAATGGAATTTGCTGCTGGCGTAATGAAACGTCATCACTTTCGGTGAAAACGGAAATTGAAATATGGAATTTTGAAGAAATCATAAAAAATAAATTGTTGATAGCTTGTGTTTGGTGTATAATAAAATGTTCAACTGAAACTGACTTGGCAAAGATCGAATATTTCAACTTTTTATTATTTTTGGAAAGAATATTTTTTTTTAGTGACTTCTGTAGAATTCTGTAAAACTTATTAATGGATTTTTAGTTCCGTGGAGGAAATATTAATATCAACAACAAATATAGTTAGTAAATTTTCATTTTGAAATGTAGAAGATGAGTTAAAAAAAAGTTTTACCCCGAACTTGAAAGTTTTGTATAATTACGTGATATAAAAAATAGAAATATGGAATGTAGAATCGAATCCTATACTTTAATAAAATCGCAAAAAACTAGTATTTCAAATAAAAATATTTTGGAATTACTACATTTTTTTTTTATTTCCCCAATTTTTTCAAATTTTAAGAAGTCAGGTTCAGGGTCACTAAAAAAATTTGAAAATTACACAAACATTTACGAAAGCAACCGAACCTCAATAATTAATAAATTTTTTTTATAAATTACAACTAAGGGATAAAAAGTTTAAAAAATATATGAAACAACTTGTTATTAGATAAAAAATGCAACAGTACATTTCATTTACAGTCACAATCAATAATTATCTTTTTTTAAAAACGTACAAGGTTTCAAAATAGTTATCAACAATTTTAGTTTATTATAAAATTTGAAGGAATTATGTAATTTTTGAAGCAGAATATTACTATTCAAAGTTTAATCCTCCATTATTGCGAATTTTAAACTTTCTACGGAATATTAAATGTGTAAAATTTATTGAGTTCATTGTTTTCATAAATTTTGTTTTTGATATTAAACCAAATCATTACAAAATTTTGAATGAACAGTTGTTTACATTCCAAACATTTAATCTGAATTAATTGTGTAATTTCTTTTTAAACAAAATTATTTATATGTTTAAATATACATGTGTTTCGATTTAAATTTCTTCAAGTTGACATACCAATGTAAAAAATTATAGTCTCAGTAAATAAATTAAAGATCTTTTAGATTTAGTTATATCCAGGGTTGAAAAAATATGCACGAAAAAAAAAAAAATGAAAAATACATGCAAGTATGCACAAAAATAGCATCAATATAGAGACAGAAATTACAGAAGATAAAAAACATGTATTTAGGTTAGAAATTACAAAATTAAAGAATATGCTTGGAATAAATCATTATTATTTCAGTGTCTTATTCAATGTGTCCGTTTTAACAAATTGTAATGTGTTTTTTCAAATTTTCTAACATTTTTAAACAAAAGGCGGAGTCTTTTTTCTAAAAAAAACTTAAAAGTTTTCAAAGATTTACTTTAACTTATTTAGAACAAATGCAAAAAAATGCATGTCAAAACAAATTTACAATTGAAGTATAAAATATTTTCACGTTTCTTGAGACTACCAAGTTGTTTCCCAGCAACTTCTCTGGAAATTAACAAGTAATCTCGAACTCGGAAGTTGCTTTTTACTTAGTAAAATCATAGTGCTCGCGATAGAGGCAATTGTGTACGTACACTTCAGTACTAATGCATGCAGAGAGAATTAACGTCGTATATTCTACCGAATTTCGTGACACTCCATTGAGAAGAAGATAAAAAAAAACAAAGAGAAGAAACGTGAGTGATAATCTTATTTAAAAAAAACTATGAGTACGTAGAAAAATTTTTTGTAGCGTGAAACGGTGCAGTGTAGCTGTATTTACGTAATAGTAAGATGAAGATTTTCATTTTATGTGTGTAAATAATTTTAGGTCATAAAAAAGACGCTCTGTTCAGAAATGTACTTTTACATGTGAGCTGCTCATTTCGGTTATGATAAATTTATTTTATATCAAAAGAGACATAAACTCAAGATTTATTGCTTTTTTATTCTCATAGAAGTTTTACAACAAATATTACAAATTTCATAATCCAATATCAATAATTATCTCTTGCGTTACAAAAATTAGTCATTGCCGCTTTCCAGTCTTTCGCAAAAATAGAATTCATCGAATTGTTCAACTTTGTATCAATCAAACCATGCACATTTTCACGGAAAAATTGTTCTTGCTTTGTTTGTATCAATTTTTCAACATTCGGCATAATCGAATTGTCTTGATTGGTTGTGATGGAATTTTTCACATCTGAATTCAGCAACTTCTCCAGTTCCGATTTTATCAAATTGCTAACATCCGAAGGCAGGAAATTATTTTGTTTCTTTTTCAACAAATCTTCTATATCTGAGGTCAAATTTTCTGACTGGCATAATTTCATTTCTTTTAACTTCGTATTAACCAAACCTTGAACAAGAGTACGGAGAAACTGTTTAAGTTTTGATTGTATTAATTTTTCAACTTCAAGGATAATCGAATTGTCTTGATTCGATGTAACGAAATTTTTGACATCCAAATTCATGAATTTTGCCAGTTTCGATTCGATTAAATTACTAACATCCCAAGACAGAAAATCATTAAGTTTGTTCTTAATCAAATCTTCCACCTCTAAGTTCTAATTTTTGACTGGCTCAGTTTTATTTCCTTTGAATCTGCATTCATGAGTTCTCTGAATTCAGACTGACATGTTTTCTGCAACTCGACTTTTTCTGATTCTTGTACTACCTTCATTTGCCTTCTCTGCAATAACAGCGAATGCAATGAACTCATCTGATCTCTTGTCAGGTCGAAAAAGAGTACAGACTGGTCGCATTCTGAATATTCAAACAAATTTTAAAAAACAGCAGAGCTTTGTTGACGGAATGTTTCTCTGCTTATAAGTGAGTTAGCTCTGAAACCCAAGTCCAACTTCTTTATATCTCTAGGATAATTATACTTTTCAATCACGCGTCTTGTGACCTCATCAGCATAGTCGGTTGTAAACTTGTAATGAGACCTATTCCCAATCAGAGCAAGAAAACCCCGACTCATTATTATCCCTTCACGAGGCACCGAAATACCGTAATGCTGTACAAACTGCTGAGTCCCAAATTCATACGGAAAATTAGGGTCGAGGCCCTCCAGCACGATTCGAAGATTGTCCACCATCACGTACCTGTATCAGGGTACAAATGTCATTATTGCTCATTTTTTAAGTTTCTTTTTAACTTGTGATAAACATATGCTAATATTTCTGTCTTAGCTGGTCGTATAACGATTTGTATTATTATGGTATGTAGTTTTTAATATTCATCAAAATTCTTAATAAGATATACGTCACATTGTTGACACTTCAAAAACTTCTTGTAAATATGAAAATGTTAACTCTTGCTTGGTTACTTACGTGTTTGGTCTCATCATAATGAACTAGTCATATTTATATCCATATTGCATCTGAAGCCGTAGATATGTTGTTAAAATTACGTCACCATAGTATTCGGCGTTAGATATTATGATGCGATCGTAACCTTATTGGACAAAACAGAATTTTATACTACATTGCAGGTGCAAACTATTCGTACCCCTTTATTACAATTTTAAGTTCTTTATCTTTGAAACGTATTTACAACTGACAAAGCATACTCTTTTACTGATGTCACATGATTTACGTGAAGTGAACTTTTGAAGGTTGGTCTCCATATTTTGGTTTAGGTTCTATATTTTAAGTTTCTGAATTAATTTTAAGGTTGCTACATAAGTAAAGAAAGTTACAACATTCGTCATCACTTCAATTATATTTTTATGCTATACTACGTATAGTTGGAAATAATGGGAGTCTATTTTCAAATAACAAATTTGTAACAGTTCGTTTGATTGTTAACATTATAAAACAATTTTAATTTTTACCTGCTGCATTAATAGTACCGTATCCATCGCATTAACTGCCCCATGTATCCTTGGAAAGTTGGGCCATTTCTTTGTTATCGAATTCCAGAATCATAATCATACAAAAAATCCTGTTCTTGACTTCGGCCTGCAAGAGACAAATTAAACAGATTGTTTGATTTCACATGATAATGAGGCTCTGAATTTTTTGGTCCAGAAAGTACTCAAGCAGTAAATTATGCTTTCTGCTTCAGTATGCTGAAAATATTTACGTTGTTTAATAACTATATCGTGTATATATAAAGTGTGACTTGAAAGGACAAACTGTTCATTTATATATGTATACCATAAATAATGATTTTGAGAAAATAATATCGCTTGAATATTAAAGAGTAAATTAAGCAAGCATTCGAAATATTTTCTCAGCAGCTCGTTTTTTGCGATACATCACTTTGAATTACTGAAGAACGAGATTTCATTTTTTCTATGAAAATTTATTCAGTATTTCGATCATTTCTATATAAACCGTTTCTATATTTAGGAAATTGACGTAGAAATATGAACAATAGATATTTATGCTACAAGGGAGGAATGGAATGATTCTACAAACGAGCATTTGGGCACGAGCGGCAGCGAATGCCCAAGCGCGCGAATTGAATCACATTCCTCCCATGTAACATACAATAATTTTTTCCATGTATGTGTTCGAGTGGCTGTTTACGATGAAACTCGTGACGCAGGCCTCTTTCCGAGCAGTCATAAAATCAGCGAGAGAATTCTCTTTGTTCCCTGCTATCCGGGACAAAAGTCCGGATAGCATCTTTTGTC
>JAPYZL010136552.1:0-18026 GCA_030522825.1 Platygaster orseoliae
ATAGCTTGTGCAAATTAAGATTTGTTTGGTTGAAAAACATTAAAAATTTGACTAAAAAACTGGGTGCCCCTATAAATTTGGGACACACTGTATTTATATGTAAATCAACGTTCTAATTACTAATAAAGATATGATTATCATAATGATATGATGTATCATTTTTTGATATAATTTTGAATTATATCAAATATCCATCTATAAAACATGTTATAATTTATCGATACTATAATATTGAATTATTATAAATTTTCAAAACTCAAATTATTACAATCAACAATCATATCAATATTAAAAATAATTGATAACAATTTTGAGCAGTTATAATTTTTTACATATTTTCCATATAATTTTTTCAAGACAACATTATTAGAATAATAATTATTTAATATCCTATAATTATTGATCAATGATTTTCATAATATTTCGATGATGATTTTCATATAAATTTATTATCGTTATAAATGAACATATTCATATGAACTTAAACAGTAATTAATGGTGATTTTTGAATATATTTATTTTTTAATATATTTAAAAAAATGTTTACACCATTTTTAAGTGTTTTATACATGACATGATGTACGTGGGAGAGAGTACTTAAAAAAGTTTGTTTAACGATTATAAAATAAAAAGTTACACTAAACATTGATGAAAAAACTAGTCAAGCTCTTATTTTCATTTTTTTGTTGAATGAGTTGCTCACGTTTCATAAAATTTCTATGACGTATGTATCCAAATATATACAAATCTATATGTAAATCAACATTCTAATTACTTGTAATTTTCGTTATAATCTTCAAAAAACGGTAAAAATGTTCAGAAAATGTTCAAAAACCATAAAAAATTCTTGGATTTCATAAGTTTTCAAAGTCCTGAGTTTTAGAGTTGTTTAATGTGTATGTTTTGGATTGAATTTTTTGATTTAAAAGTTCTGTCCCCCAACGCATTAATATGCTCGTCTAGTCAGCAAACTCCACAGATCCAAAAATATATAGAAAACATCCGCTTGAGAAGGCAAATACGTAGAAAGTCGAGTGGACGTGATCCACGACGAGTCGCAGATGCGATACAGTAGCCCCATGTATATCATTAACATCGTCCTTGTTTTTCGCCTTCGTCTCCCTCGGCGGTCGCGCCCATGCGGCCGATGAAACTGGAAATCGCCGTCTCTCTCACCCCATCTCTCTCTCTTGCTCGCTCTCCCTTTCACCTCTCTCTCTCTCTCTCTCTTTCTCATTCCCCGGGCCATCGCGTACAAACGAGTAATTAACTGTCTCAGCATGGGACACGTGTTCCCACCGCCTCTCCCCCTTTCGCGAGCCGCTGTTTGCACACACGCTCTTATGTTAATTTGAGCTTGACGCCCCGGTCCTTGTTGCCCGCAAGTTTTAATGCCGGTTTTCTATACATTATCGGCTGACTCGCTGTTTTTCTTTCTTTAACCCTCGCTCTTTTTCTCTCCTCGTTCAACCGAGGGGACACATTAAAATCGCGGAAAAGTTTCTAATTGCCGGCGGCGTTCTTTTCGCCATATTTGAATTGCTAATTGATTGGCTTGTTTAGAAGTTGCGGTAATTTGTATGCCCGCGGGTTCCGGGTAATTGAAATAATTTGTGGAGGGATTTTTTGAAATCGTTTTTCTTTTTTCGCTTTGGTGGTGCTGTTTGGATCAAGTTTTCTTTTTTCTTGGGTACGATATTTCTTATTTTTTCAGTTTATTATACATAAAATATTTCAATAATATAACTTTTTATTTTTTATTTATGTTAGATACCGATTCCGAATGGGCGATATTGATATATCTTTTCGATATATCAGCGTTTTTTTATCGAAATATTAATCAACTGATAATATAGTTAATCCGATATTTCTGTTGCGATATTAAACGATATGGCAAGCTGTTATTAAAAATAAAAATAATACGTAAATTTGAGTTTTTTTTTCTGAATGTATTCAAACATTCAGCATTTAGATAAGTGATTTCTTCTAATGTCAATTTCAATCTTTTTACAACAATTTTTTTCTTTTCAAAATATCAATGTGACATGGATCAAATTTAGAACAGTCTGTAATTTTCATTTAAACAAATGTAATTGCAAGAATATTCAACAAACTTCTAAATTTTTTTGTTACTAAATTGTCAAAGTTTTCGTTAAAAAAAATAAAATAACATTTTTTTTTTAATTTCATTTTTAAAAACTTTTTAAAACTCATTAAAAAATCGAAGAAATTTGTGAAATAACTGTTTTTTAAACGAGCTATGAAAATACATAAATTTATGAAACTTATTAAAACAGAATATTGAATTCTATCAAACCTCATTAAAATAAACAAAGTAACTAGAAAAATCTGAAAACCTGCCAGAATAACTAACAAAATTTAATAAACACAAAAAAATACAGTAACTACTGAAAATTTAAAAGATGCTTATAAATGTAATTATTAATTTTTGGTAAATTAATAAGAACAATGAAAATAAACAAAACTTTTATTCTAAGAGCTTCGAGTTCCAGAAATCAATGAAATAAAAAAGCAGTAAAATACCGTTACATTCATGAAATTATATAGATTCCAGAAAATTATAAAAAAACACCAATAATACTAGAAATCTATGAAGATACTGTTTTCTGAAAAATTTAACAAAAGAATCAAAGTTATATAAATTTCGAATTAAAGAGGATCGTTTTTTGGAATCCAAAAAAATATTTTTAAAATAACTGAGGAATTTCACATTATATTCGAATTAAGACACATAAAAAAACAAAAACTAAAAAACTTGTAATACATGAAATTCCAGAAATACTCAATACTTCCTCAACTAGAAAATCGAATTCTCTTAATTTATATACCAAACCATAGAAATATAAAAAAAATCTTCCGAATTGTTAAAATACCGAAAAAATATAAAAAATTCTGAAAAATAAATATGAATAACACAATTTATTAGCTTCGAATTCTAGATCACGAAATTCCTGATACCTTGCAGCAATCAATAAAAATACTAAAAAATCCTAGATGTAAAGAAAACAAAAAAATACAAATAATATTTAAACATTACCAATCCAGATAGATATGATTCTCATAAAAATCCATATAACTTAGAATTTTTAAGTGTCAAATGCACTAAATCTTTAAAAAAACACAAGTAAATACCAAAAGTACACCAAATCTGAACATACTGCAACTAAAAAAAACACGTGTCTTAAATCCCAAGTGTTTATTAATAAACTATAAAAAAATTGTTTCTTTTAATTTCCACAGTGAAAGTAAACAATAAATAATCATTCATAACAAATATTATGCGATGTTATAAAATTTTTCACCTATACGTTCAAGAGAAATCATAAAAAAAATTTTACCATTTTAGCTCATTATGTAAACGTTTTAAACTTTAGACACAGAAAAATCTATCAAAAAAAAGAGCGATACCTTATTATACAAATAATTTTAAAGTCTATACACTCAATGCAAAATATAGTAATATAGGATTGAGATAAAATAAAGCTAATTTTACTTTATACAGTACTGTATTATTCAAATATTCGTATTGTAGTCATTGGCATTCAGTATAGTACCTAATACTTTTGATAAAATGTAATAATTATGATCTTGTAAGGTTAATTCTCATATCATGTACATATATTAATAATTGTTATTTACTAAAGTAAAAAATACAGTATGTCAAGTATTTTTTACTATATATTAACTTATAATTGCAATATTTGACGTTTTACTATACTGCATGGTAAAAATAAATATATTCATGTCTGAATGCACTTAAAATACATGAAAAATTTAAATAATATTGTAGATTTTCTTAAAATATATTTATTTGTACAATATTCATACTATTAATTACTATGTTTTTTTCTCATGATACGATAAATACTAAAGTGAAAAACACAATGTCAAGTATTTTATACCATATATCAACTGATAATTGCGATATCCAACGCTTCACTTTACTATACAGCTAGGTAAATATAAATATATTCATTAATAAATGTACTATAATATATAAAAAATTAAAATAATATTGTAAATTTCCCTAGAATATGATAATTTTTCAATATACATACTATAAATTACTATATATTTTTCTCAGAATACGATTCTCAATATTCCGTTACCATTCCCACCTCTGGTACCGATGAATTGCAAACAAGATCGCGCGACACGCCTTATTCACGCGCGTGCTTACGCTAATCCAAACCGCGATCGAGCGTGAACGGGAATGCGAAAAAAAGGGATATAGACAAAAGCCCCAGCGTTGATTCGCGATATTTATCGGTTTCCTCTTTTATGCGTGGCGCTGCTGACCGCTTTATCTCGCGTGCACGTCGGCCGTTCGGCCGCGACAAGAGTCCCCCTTACGTGATTAAAAAGACCAAGTGCACGTCCGCAGATAACTGACACGTGAGCGTGAAAGTACACGCGCGGCCTACAATGAAAACCCCCTGCTTTCGCCGTAAACTGACTCTACTCGCCCTAATAGCCCGTTCGCAGGGTCGTTGAGATTTCTGGATCTCGTTACGCAAGCCCTGATCTTTCCCGATTTCGCACGAAACATTGTAAAAAGTAAAGAGCCAAATAGATTTGCAATAACTCCAACAACATTGTTAATTATTACAATTTCCATAACATAGCTTGCACGTTACAGTCGATGAGCAGGCTAGTTATCTTGAGTTTAATCTTTCTACAACAAGTAATAGAAACAAAAAGATAAAACCCTACTTATTTTGAAGAAATATCAAGTAGATAAGCTAAGCTGGTTCTGGTCCTACTATGGTAAAACATAAGAAGTTTCACAAAGTGAATTTATTCAATTATAAATACTATCTGTTAATCTATTCCTATTATCAAATCCATGCTCGTACAAAACATTTCGAAATTTTCCCTGAAATTTTCACGATTTTCACGAACCGTGCGTTTGACAGCCAACAAAATGAGCTTATATGCGCGGTCTAAAATACTTCAGCGACTTTTGTTATTGGTTGGGATAATTTTACGAAACGAATTTATCTCCCGATAGAGCGCACTTTTGTTTGCCTCACATAATTCCACTGCCGCGGTTGACAGTGCAAACATTTGCCCATGGCGAAGGCAAATACAACCATTTATTTATCCAAGATAATGTTTGCTCCGAAAATGTTTCGAGGGAATAACAAATCCGGCGCAGCAATACAAATCAAATAAGCTTTTTTCGTCTCTTCCATTCGTTATCGAGCGTTCATTGCGAAAATATTATCGTCCAAAATTGATAGCGTGGGTTTTTTCCAGTGGATGTAATTCCTTCGGCGAAAACGGAACAAAGATTGTTCAATTTCAATTATTAGTAGAAATTATCCATAAGATATACATTTTTCATAAATTTTTGTAAAAGGAAGCACTTATCATCGCAAGTGTCGTACTTTTTAACGAAACAGTTATCTTTTCTTTATCGTTACTTCGCTATTGAAGTGAACTTAAATATTTGTACATTCTTCACTAACTGACATTTTTAATTTCATTACCCATGTTCATCGCGAATAATCGTGTAAAATGAAAGTGTAGCGTGTTATCGAAAAATTCTAGTACGATAAAGACATCAGATAAAAATATAATGAGCGACTCACTATTTCACGAATTTAATATTCATGAATCAACATGTAACAACTTCGTGAAAATTGTAAGTTTCTCTAGTTGATGGATAGATTTTAGTTTATTTATTGATTGTCAATTTATTTATTCCGGTTTATTTATTTCAGTATTTCAGAAAATACCAAAATTATTCGATAACAATCACACGAGTTCCAAATCATCAACGAAATTCAACCTTGATCCCATAAATCGATTTCTGTCAGAGTCATTTAATTTCGCAAACGCCAATTCCTAATAAATAAACCGATTCACGGTAAACCTCAACCCGCACAAAGTGCAATTGTTGCAATCGAAAATTAAGCAATACTATCTCCTTTCAAAAGACTTTTTTCCCCAGAACCAATTACGCCGTGAAATTCTCACAAAAAATACCGAACAAATGCAAAGTTGCAAAAAATCAAACAGCTTTACTTTACCTCAACAAAAACCACATTCTTCGACCCGAAAAAAAAAGGAAAAAAAAATCTCGATGACCGTAATAAAATACCGTTTCAAAAGAGATCTCTGTTCCCCAAAATAAAACCACCATAACTATTTGACCTACGAAAAAAATTCTTAGAAAAGAATTCACACCCTCGATTATGCTTTAACATTCCATTCAAAAAATAAGAAGGAAAAAAAATAATAAAACCCTACATAAATGTAGAAAATTTTTGAGTTTTAAGAACGATATGGAGGTGTTAAAAAATTGTTGAGATAAATGGGAAACACATAAAATTAAAGTGCTCTGACAAAGTTTATATGACATTACATATTTTTTTTATTTTCTGGACTTTGGATAGAAATTTTACTACCAACGATTTAACGCCTTAAAATTTATTACGTTGCGATGTATTACAAAATTTTTACGTTCTTTTCAATCAAAACCAAAGTTTTAATGATTTTAAAATCCTAAGACCATTCATTCGCAAAAAACAAAAACTGAAAGTTACAGATTCGCCAGTGATAACCTAATCTAAAGGTAATAAGAAAGATAAATGTATAATTTTTGCAATAATTATTTCAAATCTTAGTTTACATAATTTTTTATCGTAAGGATAAGTGAATAGCATATAAATTTTATGTGAAAAATAAACCTAAGTGGCATGTGTAGTCAATGAAAATTTTATGGACAAATTTTATGTGGCTTAGTGCATCTCGTAGGAGGAAGGACATTCTGATTATTAAACCATTAAGTAAATGTATAGATAATGATAAACAAAAGTAGAAAAAAAGTTTTTTTTTTGGAGATCAATTTTTTTATTAATCTATATCAACACAACACAAAGATAATAACATATAATAAAATAAACTGGTTGTGGTATCATTTTCTATATATCATTTTCTAACATATAAATCGATTTTAAACAAATATTATGGTTAAAAATATATCCTTGAAAGTTAAATATTCCTAATAAATAATTCTCATTGATAAAATTCATAAAGTTTGAGTAATCGAGACAACTTTGCGAATTTCGAATATAAAGCTTAATATTTTCAGATTTTGAAGCATTATAATATGTATCTTTGAAATTCAATCAATTCAATTAATTCAATCAACATCGATGCTTTCGATAACGAAACTTATCATAATTGTCATTGTTTGTGACCAGAATATCTGAGACTAAATCCAGTTTCTTACTACATTTTATATGATATACGTCAATCATAAGTACAAAAGTTCAATCTTTAATATTGTTTACTCAAAAAATTGTATAAAAAGTCGAGATAAAAAATAAGACTTCTAAATCTTAAAAAATTTTTTGTTTTTAGTTCCATTCCCTTCGAAAAAGACGAAATTTTATTTCTTGGTTTTTGAAATATTCCAAGAATGTCAATTATTCTTAAAAATCTGTAAACGTAAACATTATCATCGATGATCTCATATCTCTGTTAGCTTTTTCTCAGAAATTATCTATGAATGCAATTTCTTAAACTTAACTTCGCATAAGAAGTCATTCACTTTTCAAGAGTACTTGGCAGATTTTTGAATCTCAAGTGTTTTCGAATTTCTACTGAACATATATCATAAATCTTCACTGAGTTCAAATTGCTGTATACTGCTGCCAAGAAAATAAGAGCGAATAATCTCAAATCATGCCAAGATCTGCAAATTTTTCCTTAGTAAAGTCTAAATCACCTGAAAGTACAATAACTGTCCTTATCGATTAAATTATTTTAAAAGATGCAATAATAATATTTCTTCACATTCATTACTCGTAATTTCGAACCTTTTAATGTGACCGCATAAAATCTGTATAAAGAATAAACTTTTCATCTGCACGGAAAAAACAATATGGTTGTCACAACCTCATGTGTGGTTGGTGCAACCACATTGAAAGTAACTACAAGCATCACAAAAATTGCAGTAACTTTTAATATTGTTGCACTAACCACAAATGAGAATCCCCCCCCCCCGTTCCCAGCCATCAATCAAACCAAATTTCCGTAGATTTAACGTTTTTGCAGCAAAATGGCCGTCGTCAAAACGGTATATACTGACATCGACGTCTGGAACTTTGCCCCCCTTTATATTCCTCGTCGTCTCTTTTCGCCGGCTCGTGATTTCCCTCACTTTCCGCACCACCACAAATATGGCGCCACCCCGATCTCTTCTCTCTCGCCACCCTCTCAGCAGCGCTTTCGAGTATGTAAAGAGACGGAGGAAATGAGCGCGCGCGCACGCGGAGAGACGCGAAACACCCCCTCCGAACCCCCCCCCCCCAACCCCCTCTTCTACCGACCCCGCCAAACCGTCTCCGAAAGGGGAGGAGGAGGAGGGCAAGTTACACAGAAGCGCACACAAGTCGACGTGAACACGATGGTGTGCGTCGCACGGTTTTCCCCGTGTGTAAGTATATATATCGTGGAGTAAAATTGCGGAATACGGGCAATTCGCAGTCCGCGCGGACTCCCGTCGACCAATGAAAACGCCGCTCGCGAGAAACGCGCTAATCGGTGCTCGCGGTATCTCGTTTCCAGCGCGTAGCTGTCAATCGAGTCCGCGCGGACTGTGGGACGAAGTGCCTAAAGCCGCAGCCGAAACATGAAAAATAGCGGCGGAATGGAAAGGGGGGCAGAGGGGGGAGAGAGGTACAACGGACTGCGGCGACGAGGGGAGTCTGTGGATCTCGATCCGCGGAATTGAGACCCGTGATAGGGGTAAAGGGGGAGGAAGAGGGAGGATGAAAACGAGAAAAGTATAACGTCGATCCTTGCTTGTCTCCGCTCAGAGTAAAAAAGTGGGGGGAGCGACATCTCAGCTCTTAACCCCTCCCCCACCCCTCTTCAATCCGCCCTTCGAGCGCGTCTTGTCCTTACGGTAGTCACTCGATGTATTATTATCGACTAATGGGCTCCAATCAAGGAGAGATTCGAGACTTTCTTCGGGAGCCTTGATCGCTTTCTCGTTTCAATTTTTTTTTCTGTTTTTGCTTTTTTTTTTCTTTTTCTTTGAGTAGGCGCGAAGATGACGTTTTAATAGCGGCGGTCGACCGGGGAAATTGATTTTGCGAGGTGTCGGGAACGTTTTTTGTATCTTGGGAAGAAGTATTGTGTTTTGGTGAAATTGAAGTTATTAAATGTTTCTCAAGTTCCAAACGTTTAAAAAAATGTAAACGAAAACATGAAAAATTGTTTTCATTATTATTTATCTTCAGGAACATTCAATAAATGTAAACCATTCCTAGTTTCAAAATCAGATCAACCCAATCAAAAAAAAAACTCACAACCGATCAATCCGTCTAACATTGTCATCAAAACGATCAAGACCCCGAAAAATTCCTTCAACCCTCGTAAACAATCGAACCCACAACACAATGACTAAGAAAAGAATCATCTTCCCAGAATCCCCAAAACGCATCCCAAATGCATTGTCGGGATTGCGCGAAGAGTCGTTTCACGAGAACGACAAAAGGGGTTGGAGGAGCAGGAGGGGAAGGTTCCAGGGGTAGGAGGGCTCTCATTGTGTGAAATCATATTATTCCAGACGCGACGATAAAATTATAGACAAGCTCGGTATAGAGTGAGGGAGAAAGAGCCAACGGGGAATCGGGGTTCGTTTAGAAACTCGATCCGCTGTATTGGCCGGGACAAACACACACTCCTTCGCCGTAGCTGCCCGAAGGCATATCGTATTACTGATTGTTGTTGTGGCTCCGAAACCGTCTCCTCTTTTTCATTAACAAAAAAAAAAAGAAACCCTCCAACCGAAAATCGCTCGTCACGCCGAAAAATGCAATAAAAATTGTAGTTTATCGAGTATGAGAACGATGTTAGTTACGAGTTTGCAGTCCGAGGCGTAGTCGGGGAACGCAGTTTTTGACTGTATGAAATTCTGACAATGTCGTGGAATTTCTGAGATTTTGGTTGCTGAAATTCCTGGGATAAGCGATGGGAATTTTTAGTAAAATAAATTCAGACAGAAAATTTAATTTTTTTTTCTACATTTACTCAAACATTCGGTGTTTTAGTCAGTAATTTAAAACATTAATTTTTAATTTTTTATAATTTCTAAAAATTTAAATCATAAAAATTTTCGAAAAAATTAAGAAAAATCATATTAATTTTTCACATTGAAAATTAAAAAAAATTTTCCTGGCTTGCATAAACTTTTTTGACTGAAACAAAATTTTTTAGAGTCTAAAAAAATTTATATATCTGAACGAAAAATTTATTTAAGTGAACTAAACATTTGGTTGCCCAAATAACGACCAAACTTTCTTTTGAGCTAACTAAATCGGTTTTTCAGTGTAAGTATCATGAAAATTAACTATAAAAATTGAAAAAGGAAACTTGAAACAAAACGATTTATTAATTTTTTATGAAAATTCAATACTATAAAAAACTAGATAATAAATTGATGTATTTGAGAGAAAAGCTTCATTTTCAAAAATACTGAAGAATTATTAGGATAAACTTAAATCACTGAAAACTCTGAAACTGTTAATAATCGTAACTGAAAACTAGAATAATTATATTATATAACAATTTTTATAATTTCTGGAAAAAGAAAACACTTGGAATTCAAAGATTTGTGAAAATTCTTCTTGAATTTTTTGAATTAATCTTCGAAAATGCAAATAATAATAATTTTCGAAAAAATAAAAAATTTACACCAATTCCTCAAATAGAAATTAAACGAAATTTGTTAGAGTTTAATAAATTTTATACGTCTAAACTAAAAATTCATTTAGCTAAACTAAACATTTAGTTGATCAAATAACAACCAAACATTTGTTTGAGCCAACCAAATCGGTTTTTCAATGTAAGAATCATGAAAATTAACTATAAAAACCGAAAAAATCAACTTGAAACATAATAATATACTACCTTTTTTTGAAAATTACGTACCATAATAAAATGAAAAAACAAATTTATTTATTCGAGAAAGAAGCTTCAATTTCAAAAATACTAAAGAATCATTAAAATATTCTAAAATCACTGAAAATTCGAAAACTATGAATAATCATAACTGATGGAAACTAGAGTATTTGCAAATAAAATTTTTTTAATTTATGGAAAAAGAAAACACTTGGAATTCAAAGATTTTTCAAAAATTCCTCTTAAATTTTTCATTAATTTTTGAAATTTCCAGTGATAAAAATTTTAGGGAAGATGAAAAATTGAAAAAAATGTATTCAACTTCTAATACAGATATTAAACAAAATTTGTTAAAGTTTAAAGAAATTTATATATCTAAACTAAAAATTCATTTAAGTGAACTAAACATTTTGTTGGTCAAATAACGACCAAACGTTTGTTTGAGTCAACCAAATCAGTTTTTCAGTGTAAAAATCATTAATTTAACTATAAAAACTAAAATAGAAAATTCTAAACTAAACAATTCATTATCTTTTCATGACAATGAAGTACTATAATAAATAAGAAAACTAATTATTTTATTTGAAAAACAAACAGTTAAGATTAACAATCTTCAAATTCGAAAAAACCCAATAATCATATGGTCTAAAATTATCGAAAATTCTAAAACTGTATGTTCCTGAAATTGCAAACGTTTAAAAATAAACGAAAACAACAAAAATAGTTTCCAATATTTTTCATAGTTAAAGCAGAGAATAAAAGTTTATTGATATTTAATGAATATTATCCAAAGTTACTATTTTTTACTTTTACCTTCAGTGGAAATGAAAAAAAAAATGTTTTTGTCGTTTTCGTTTATTTCTTAAACGTTTGGAATTTCAAGCACATAAAACTGTTAGTTATCATGACTAATGAAAAGTATAATAATAATAAATATAAACATTTATTCAATTTCTGGAAAAAGAAAACTCTTGGAATTAAAAGATTTGTAAAAATTCCTCTTGAATCTTTTAGTAATCTTCGAACATTCTAATTTATAATAAAAATTTACGGAAAAATCAAAAAAATAAAGAAAATTTACATTAATTTGTCATATAGAAATGAAACGAAATTTCTAAGAGTGGAATGAAATTTATATGTCAAATAAAGATCAAATGAAGACCAAACGTATGTTTGATACAACAAAATCGGTGTTTTAATCCCTAATTTTGAGAAAATATGGAAACCAAGATTCTTAATGAAGATCTCCAAAATCTAAATAAATTCAATAATTACTCTCAAATTTATTTATTCCCAAATCCAAACAATTTTCGTAATTTCAAATGTAGAGTGACGATCCCTCGCCACACCGCTCATCGCCGATTTCGGTACATTCCGTATCATCATAAACGTCGCGCCGGAAGTTGTCTCTTTTATTTTTCAGGGAACTCCTCTGCAGCAGCCTTCTCGAGCTTTTCCCTTGCCTCGTCCTTCGCGGCATTATACGTAGCACACTCTCTCAAACCGGCTGCGGTTGTGCAGCAACCAAGCGCGACCGACAGCTTTGCCAACACTCCCATCTCTCTTTATCTCTCTCCCTCCATCTCCCCTTCTCGCCCCCTCTCTCTCCTTCGCGTTCCCTCGCCCGAGACGCTCGATTCCGCAGTAAAAAGTGCCGCTTCGCGATAAACAAAGCCACGGTTAAGTCCGTTCTGCCTCGGATCTTCTCGTGCAGGGGAGGGAGCGTAATAACGAGATGCGGGACTGGCTTTTTCGCGCTCTCACTCTCTCACTCTCTCTGTCTCCTTTTTTTTACCGTCCTTGCGGGGCTTTCTTTTTCACTGGCGCTCTTTAAAATATTGATTTTTTGCGCTGCACGTGTTTTCGCGAATGAAACAGATCGATGCCTTTTAAAGGCATTGGGCTTTTTTCGGGCGCTTTCGTTCGGACCAAAGTATTTATGTTGAGATGCAGGTTTTTGCGAGGTGCAAAAAAATTACCGGTTGTACTTGAACTGTGTGTGTTTGTGTGAATGTGTGAGTTGTTTGTTGGCAGGGGGAACGATTAGTCGATTACTTTGTTGTCCGCGGTCCGATGGCTTTTACTTCGGGCTACGCGGTCATTGCGATTAAATGATTACGGTAAGGGGCATGGATTTTGACAGGATTGACAATTATGAAAGTGTCGGGAATTACTGTCAAAACGGTGCAGGAACGTGTATAATTAAATTTCTCATCTGAAATTAATGAGAAAAGGATTATTATTTATGAGCATGCATGTATATTTATTTAAATGTGTCAATGAATATTAATTAGTAGATAAAGACTTGCAATGCTCAAGATCCTACTTTTCGAAACATGTAACTTTTCTTAAGAAATTGCATTGTCTTATTCCTAACATCTCCCAAAATTTATGTCATTTTAAAGAATTTTTGTATTTTTATGGATTTCTATACACACATGGAAAAAACAATATGGTTGTCAGAACCTTATAAACAGTAACATTTGTTCCAACTATTTTCCTGGGGCGAACAACCTCATTTGTAGTTAGTGCAACAACAAATGAGGTTATGTCTACACCATGGAAATAATGTGAGCAAATGTTACTATTTATGAGGTTGTGACAACCATATTATTGTATTTTCCGTGCATAAATTCATAGAATATGGTTGTAAAAGGTTCAGGATTTATCTAGATTTTCACAAATTTTCTAAAATTTTTTTTTGATTTTTTTAACATAGATTTTTAGTATATAATAGACTGCTGGTGTTTCTGTTATTTTTAGTATTTTTGAATATAAATAAAAATTTTTGTTATGGATTTCTAGTTTTTTCATGGATTTTGATATAAAGTTGAAGAATTAGATGCTCTAGGATTCAAATATCAAAAGATTTTAAGTACTTGAATAGATTTTATAGAAATTAGTATCTAGTATACTATTTACTAAGATTTTTTAGTAACTTTAGTTTTTTTTTTAAAATGTTATTGTATTAATACAATATATTTGAATCTTAGAGTTATTTCACAGATTTCTATATAGATTCCTGAAGTTTTATAATCTAGCATTAAACGTTACAAAGATATTTAGTATTTTTATGATTTTCAAAAATAATAGTTAAATCTATTTTTAGCATTATATAGATATTCAATACTGTTTTTTATTTCCTAAACCTTATAAAACTTTTTAAGATTAACTAGTTTTTTTTTTCATTATATGGATTTTGATATCAATTTCTATAATATAATGCTTTTGATTTTAAAATTCAATAGATTTTTTATTTTATTCAGTTTTTCGATACTCAATAACTTCAGAGATTTTTATTACTTTTAGGTTTATTTCAAATACATAAAATTTTTTTAATATTTTAGTTGTTCCACGAATTTTATATATATTTCTAAAATATATATGAATTTTCGAAAAAAATCTATTAACACTGGTTTTGAGTTTTTTTTTCGATTCCTAAAATCTACAATATAGTTCGTATTTATTATTATTATTATTATTATTATTATTATTATTATTATTATTATTATTATTAATGAAACTCTTAGATTTTCAAAGTTTTTCTAGGTTCTAATTATTTTAATAAGTTCCTTCATAAATTTTTTTATTAAACTTTTTTTCTTCATTTTTCATACATAAAGTGTCTTATAATTTCTATACCTTGTCTGAAGTTCTTCCTATCATGAAATTAACTCGTTATAGGATTGCATTAAATCTTGAAGACTTGACAAATTTTCTCGAATTTTTATACGTTATTCTTAAACTCAAAAATACAAAAATTTAACAACAAAGCCTAGGTTCTGAATCTAAAATACATGGGTGTAAAACTGTAAATAAGAACTTTTGATAAGTGCAATTTAGTCTCAATAAAAATCTGCAGCTTGAAACATACTCTAACTTTTTCCTGCAGTTTGAAAAAAACCAATTTTTTTTTCTAATCTAGTACTTTTTACTAAAAAATATAGTAATGGGGGATCAAGATGAAATATAGAAAATTTTACGATATAAAGTATTTATGTACCTGAAGTTCCAAACGTTTAAAATGAAACGAAAAGAAAAAAAATATAAATTCCTGATTTCTCGTCATGGAGAAGATTACGTTAAATATTTTTTTGGGAACTATAAAGTTTGCTGTTCTGATTGAAAAGTCCTAGGAAGAAGCAGGAAATTTTTTTTCATAAAAACTCATAACGTTTTCTTTTTCGTTTAATTTTAAACGTTTGGAACTTCAGGTACATAAGTATTTTATTATTCAAAATACTCTTATTTTAGTCATTAGTATATAGTATAGTAGTTCTAGCGAAACTCATTTATGTATAGTAATTTCCCATTTCTTGTATATTAAAAACTGTTTTTTACTACAATAAAAAATACATGTTTAGTGATTTTTACTATACTATATCAACTTTTACATAATATAACATCATAAATTCATATACCTTTCATTTCGTTCAATTCTAAACATTCGAAACTTGACGTACATTCGAGTATAAAAAATTAATCACGAAAAAAGGTGCACGCATGATCAATCGAAAACGCTGTCATTGTAACATCCGCCACCCTCAAGTTTCACTTAGTAAATCACCTCATTGATTCCCTCACTTCGTGACGTCAAGTGCGACTTTCGCTCGCAATCGCAATTACTCCTCGGTCCTTATTTCGCGCGACCAGAAGCGCAAACATCGGCCCGTGTTTACCATGTTGCACGGCGATGGGTATCGCGGGGTTGGCCGCCTAATCTGACCTGACGGGGTGGTTTTGTTGCCCCGTCCTCGTGAATGGATTTATTTAAGGGCGTGTGTGCGCTCTCGGGGAAATCGCAAAAGGGTCGACACTTGCAACGAGCGCAGCGAGGGTCGAGCTTAACATCTGCGGGCAGTTTCAACCCCTCCCCCCTCGCAAAAGCCCCCCCGCCAGCGTGACGAAACATCGAATGCCGGGATGTCGCGAACGCAGGGGTGGCCGTCGCACCGAAAGCGAGGGTTTCTTTTTTCCTATATATATATACCAAGGGCCAAATCGACCGTTAAAAACTCGGCAAAGGGCGAGTAATTCTATTAGCTCTCGGGGGCCTTCTGCGTTTCACACGGGCTAATGCTTGATTTCATTGAGTATTACAGGATTTTTCATTGCTCCAAAGAAAACTATTCAAAACAGGTCTTCCGAACCTCTCGCAGGTTGGTATTTTGGATCGTAGATATTTTTTTTTGTATTCGTACTACGCACCTGGAAAATTTCTAGGTAGGTAAAATACCCGGAAATATACCCACGTGGAAATGATGTTTCTGAAGTTCAAAAGTAAATGAAAATAATTATTTTTATTTCTTCTCGTAGTTGAAATAATAAATGTAAATTTTTGGTTACAGCAACTATTCATTTAGTGAAATATGAGCCCACCAAAATTTTGGGTAGTACAACCAAAACTTTAGGTATAATAACTAAATAATTGGTTATTGTAACCTAAGCATCAGGCATAAAAATTGAGAATTAGTTGCTATAACAGAAGTTTTGGTTGTAGTAACCAAAACTTTCGTAAATCAATATTTTACTAAATCAATGGTTTCTGTAACCAAACGATTTTTCCCTGTGTATAATTATGTAACAAATATTATCCAATATCCTTAACTATTTTCCAGTTTGATCTTGGTTTGAAATAAAAAACCATTTTTTGTTTTTTGTTTCGGTTTATTTTTTGAACGCTTGGAATTTCAGGCACGTTGGAAATGCATCAGTTTACGAGTTGTAGTTTTATCGAATATAGTCAGCATTTTGAACTATTTACAGAATTTATCGGTATTTTCCAAAATGGTAGATATTTATTGAAATTTGCAAAATTATTGACGGTATCTGTAGGATTAAATGTTTTTTAATTTTGGAAAATATTGACAGTACTTTACAGTTTCTGTAATTTTACGGATTTTGAACAAATTTAAATAATCTTAGAAAACAGACAACATTTCATGGAATGATAAGAATTTTTCAAAATTATTTTCAATAGTGACTTTTTAGGAGTAATAATTTTCTGAAAATTTGTCAAATTCAGTAAAATTTTTTCAGTTTGTTAATACTTTTAGTAAAATTTGATGTTCAACGTAATCTGCGAAAGTTATGAACGTTTTTCGAAATTCTACAAATTTGACGAATGAACATTTAAGTTCACAGAATTTATTAGTATTTTCTGAAATGATAGATGTTTATTAAATTATTAACGGTCTCTGTACAATTGAATATTTTTGAATTTTGAAAAATGTTGACAATACTTAACAGTTCCTGTAGTTTTACGGATTTTGAAAAAATTTTAACAATCTACAAACTCAAAAAAATTCCACAGTATGATATGAATTTTTAGAATTTTTTATAAGTATTGCCAATATTAATTTTTTTTTCTAAATTTTATTAAAATTTGTAGAACTTTTTGGGATTTTTTGTAATTTGTTAATACTTTAGATGAAATTTGATAGTTAACGTAATCTATGGAGTATAATGAACGTTTAAAGAAATTCTACAAATTTTTCGAGTGAACATTTAATTTCACAGAATGTATCAGCATTTTGTGAAATAGCAGATGTTAATTGAAATTTCCAAAATTATTGATGGTCGTTGTACCACTTAATTTTTGTTGAATTTCGGAAAATGTTGACAGTACTTCAATTTCTCTACTTTTACGAATTTTAAAAAATTTTAACTATCTTCAAAATCGGAGAAAATTCCATGGAATCATACGAACTTATAGAATTTTTTATAAGTATTAAAAAAAAATTTTTTTTTTCAAAACTTTATAAAAATTTGTTCAACCCGTTAGGATTTTTTGTAATTCGTTATTAAAGAAATTTGATGTTCAACGTAATTTACGAAGCTTATGAACGTTTTCTGAAATTCTACAAATTTTTCGATTTTTTTCGAATGATTGACAATCCTGGAATTTTTCAATATTTTTTTATGATCTACAATTTTTGATATTGAAAACTCTCCACATTTACACTGAGAGAACGGTTTATTGACAGTTAATAAATATTTATTTGGATATGAGCAAATAAATATTGTTTTGTCTCAAAAAAATAAACGTTCCATGAAATAAAATTTGTTAACTGTTAACAACTCAT
>JAPYZL010136553.1:0-16831 GCA_030522825.1 Platygaster orseoliae
GATGGGCAATACTTTGAATGATTCAGATGTAAGAGTTTTTTTATAATAAAGTTACATTTTTATCGAAAAAACAGCGAGAACTTAATTGCGCACCTAATACATATAAAACTTTTGACTTTCACAAATTTTGTAATTTTTAATAATTTAATTTTTCGTAATCTCCACTTACATCGATAAAAAAAATTTGATAGCAAATAAACAAATGTTCACTATCAAAATACAATATCGCTGGCGAAAATTTCTATGAAACAGTTAAATTAAAAAAAAAAAAATTTATTGCTCTTTGTAGTTCTCAAGATTCTTAAGATTTATCAGATTTTCGATAGAACTTTTTTTAAAATAAAAAAAAATTACATATACCAATCAAGTGAACGAAAAACGCATTATAAATATCCTAAAACATTACAATGACATTTCGAATATTCAGTAACGATTTAAACACATTCAAAACTATTCAAATCAACAACCACAAAAAAAATCCATCCAAAGTTGTAAAAGCACCACCTGAACTTGCGCGGAATTTTCAACAAAACAAACTTTCCATTTTCCATTTTATTTTCCAAACCCCAGCTTGATAAAAAATCGCCCTTCGTCGTGGAAATCACTCTGGAGCTACCGGGACGCCGGACTCGAGTGAGTGGATTAGCCGAAAAAAAAGAGATATTCGGAGGTAATTTTTAGCAGGGAAAATAGAAAGAATGAAGAAAAAAAACGCGCTTCCGTCGCGCCTCATCCTCCGAGGGCTCGGGTTGGCGCTATAGTAACAACATAGGGAAATCAATATGGCTTCCGTTGCCTTCATCCGGTGTCTCATTCTCGCGGCAGCACGGGCCGCTGTTCCCGTCTTCGTCCCGTGCTCGCTCGGACGGGTGAACCCATTATGAGGGGGTGTTACACTGAGCCAATCCCCAACCACGCGAGAGGGCGCGCGCCAAGGGCGCATGAGCGTTGCTAGGGCTCCCGAGCGCGCCTTACACATCAGGGATATCAGCGCGAAAATTCGCCTCACTCTTAACATTTCAGCGATTGCGGTGGGATACGCCGCAGCGCCCGATTCGACGATCCACACTTGGAGAGAAAACCTAGTTATTTGTAGTATAAATAGTGGAAAAATTGTAGGGGTGTATGGGATAATCCCGAAAATGTCGGGATATCCCGAAAAATCTAGGAAATCTTTGAAAAGTTCTGATTTAAGTAATCACAAGAATGTTAAGAACCCCGAAAATTTTGAGAATCCTGAGAAGTTTTGGAAAATATTGAAAATGTCGAGAAATCCCGAAAAATACAAGAAATCCTGAAAAGTCCAGGAAACCCCGAAAAGTTTGGAAAATTTGAGAAATCACGAGAATTTCAAGAATCTCGTAAATTTTGAGACTCATGAGAAGTTCGGGTAAATGTCGTCAATGTCAGGAAATCCCGAAAAATTTAGGAAATCTTTAAAAAGTTTGGAAAATTTGAGTAATCACAAGAATTTCAAGAATCCCGAAAATTTTGAGACTCCTGAGAAGTTTAAGAAAACGTCGAAAATGTCAGAAAATTCCGAAAAATCCAGGAAGTCCTGAAAATTCTAGGAAATCCGCAAAAATCTGATGAATCTTAAGGGGAGTAAGGGATAACTTGAAACAAAAAACACTTTTTTCGCTGACTTTTTACGGAGATACAGCTCAAGCAAATTTATTCAAACTTTTTTTAAATTATGTAGCATCATCTAGAGAATATTTTGTTAAATTTTTGTAATTAAATATTGAAAAATAAGCCGGTGACAGAGCGTTTCCCAAAACGTCTTTTTGAAAACACGTAATTTACTTAAAGTAAGAGTTAATTCTCCCCCCTCAATCGTTAGAAAGTTATTTTTTTCGTTTTTCAACAATTCATGGTCTATTGAAGCAAAAAACGCGATTTTGCGCTAAATTTTCCGTAATTTTCTAAGTGAAAAACCACTTAAATATAAAAATATAAAAAAACCAGAAATGTAGGGGGGAAGCATTTTATACCAAGAAAATATATACCAAGTTTGAAAAGAATCGGTCGAGTAGATTTTGCAGAATCGTGTTCACAGACCCCAAAATTTGGTTTCCAGAAAAACGCGTTAATAGTTTGTTTATTTTTCAAAAAATTTGAAAAAAAAAAACATTTTTTTGTGACTTACATAGAATTATCAATTGATTTGAAATTGTGACACAACATTTTCGAAACGTTAAACTTCAAGAAAACGTAGAAAAAGAAAATGGATTTTCTGAATCTGCTTATCCCTTGACCCTTACCCCCCCCCCCCGTTAAAAAAATCAGGAAACAACAAAAAGTTAAGAAAATTTGAGTAAACACGAGATTTTCAAGAATCCCGAAAATTTTGCGACTCCTAAAAAGTTTGGGAAAATATCGAAAAAGTCGGGAAATCCCGAAAAAACTAGGGAATCTTTGAAAAAGTTCGGAAAATTTGAGTAATCACAAGAATTTCAAGAATCCCGAAAATTTCTAGAATCCCGAAAAGTTTGGTAAAATATCGAAAACGTCGGGAAACCCCCCAAAATACAGGAAATCTCAAAGAATACATCAAATTGCAATTGAAAACAGAAAATATTGAGAATTTCCAGACTGCCAATTTTTTTCAAAAGATTCTTAGAAAAAAAAACACAATGATTCAAGCAACTAAGAAAATTATATATACTAACACAAATCCCCGGACTCCGCAAAATTATTTACATTAATAAGTATATAAATATTGTTATATGTTAACAAATTTAAACTTTTGTATTTTGAGAAAACCCATGATCAATAAATATTTAAGATCTCAACAAAAAAAATCGTAAATAATACTGCAAATCTGTGAAACTCTGAAGTTTGAACCACTGTTTTTTTGAAACTTGAATAGCAATCAATAAAAATATTTAAAATCGAGAAAAATACTAGAAAATCGTACTAATTTTCAGTAGCCCCCCAAAAAATATAAAAGAAACTTAAAATAATAGATATTTATTAAATCTTAGATAACTAATAGAATCTCTATAAATTTTTCATCCTTCGAGCATTTCAATTTAAAAAACTATATAAGCATGCATCAAAATATTATAAAAATCACTAAAATTCGTGAAAATTGGAGAAATACAAAATATACTAAAAGTTTGAATAACCTGTAAAATATTTAAAATCGATAAAAAAAATTTTGTCTGAAAAATCTATTCAAATACCAAAAATTTCTCACTTTTTGCTAACAAGAGCATCAAATTCTACAGATTTATATTGAAATTCTGAAAAATAATAGCTATATATCAAGAATCTAGAAAATCTCACTCAATTATGAAAATACTAAAAATAAAAGATTCAAAATTCATGTCGATAAAATTACCATACCTTAAATAACTATGCAATTACTAAATATCTATATAACCATTGAATAAATAAATAATACAATCTTAGAAATCTATATATAAAAATGCAGAAATCTGTAGCAACACTAAAGAAATACAATATTTATTTAAAGTATTTACTATAAATTTTTTAAATACCAGTTATATTTGAAAAAACTGTTCTTCCAAAAAATCTTGAAAATACTGAAAATCTTTCAATATTAAAATTCAATCAAAAATTTCAAACTTTCGATACATTAATTATCATATTCTTAAAACCTATACACTTGAAAATACGAAAAAATGCTAGAAATATATTCAAAAAACTGGAATATCTACCAAAAATTCTATAATAGTATATTACTAGGTCAATAAAATCATTTCAGTCAATTTTCCAAATACTTGTAAAATCCTACAGCATTTAGTTCTTAAAATCAATGTTGAAAATTCAGATAAATAAGAAATAATTTAATTTATTGTAAAATAATTTCTGTACCTGACTATAAACAAATTCTTCTGCCTAACATTTTTTTCCGCTTATTCCTCAAAATTTCATCATTTTCCATGAGTTCCGCCATTCTCAAAAAGCTAGTGAAGAAACTTCCAACATACTCATTTTAAATGCTTCACCAGTACATTCCCAGTTATCGGTAATTTACACTGCGCCTCTAATTTCAGCTAAAGGTTTGTCAGAGTCTTACCAACAAAAAGTCAGTACAAAATTCTTATCTTTTGTCGGTAAGCGCTCGACTACAGTTTACCGACGGACATTAGAAGCGACAGTCGGTAAAACAGACGACCCTCCATAGATAAAGTAACATCAAAATGGGAAAGTACTGTTTTATCAAATGCTGAACTAACCGACAAGATCAACGTACGATTACGATTCGCAGTGCATTTTCACGTTTCAGTTCTAGATTCATGCTGAACGCAACTTCTGCTGAATTTCGGTCAGATATGGGCGAATCAACTTGGGCATTAATGTTTTCTGGATGTTTGTAAGACTTATAAAAAATTGAAATTGAGTATGTAAAGTAAATATGGAAATGTTCCAATTAGTGTCTGACTATAATCCGACTATATATAATGTAAATTGGTCTTTTCTGAGTTTTTACTGTATTGTTTAGTAATTATGCAAAAATAAACCAAAGGTGTTTTTTTTATCAATTTCCAAACAAACATCACGTATTTTAATTGTATTTAAAAAATATGAATAACAATGCAGAAGTTGAATTGTGTGGAACAAAACCAAAACTGAAATCTATGATACAAAATTCATTTATATGCCAATTTTCATCAGATCAGATCAGAAATAGCTGAAATTTCTGTAAAACAACTAAACAATTTTAGTCAAATACGTGACCACGAAATATTTATTAAAAATGACTATATTATTATAGTTACTTACGATTAGTTATGATAACGAAATAGTTTACTTTGAATATGCAAATTCCATGAGTTATTAAATTACGACTCAGTGAACCAGTAGCCTCACAATGAGCTCATTACTTAATCCTGAAAGTTAGTCCAGGGCATTTGTCAGTGATCCCATATGAAACTTGCAAAAATTAGGGGTAGAATGTCTTTTGCACAGATCGATAGTACCACTTATAACTAGTGTTTTTGCAGAAGTGCCGGGTTCCACCCTTGCGGAAAAGCCGCCATCTTGAATTTAGGGGTGTTTTTTTAAAATCCGTATAAGTCGTTAACAATCAACTCTAGCTGATTATGATTTAAATGATTACTAATGATTTTGTAGAAAACATAATTTCCTACAACTTTTGTAAGAAAATTTTTGCGACATTTTATTATTTAACAAAATACAGTTAAAAAAGTGTAAAAAAAGAGGTTTTTTGAGAATTTTATGAAGTACATTTCGTTACCTGTTCAAAAAAACATAAAAATCACCGAATAACAGTTGTTTGAAATCTAATTTGCTACATTTTTTGTATAAACACTTTTTCTATATTGTTAACGGTTTTTGTTGTACAGCGCCCCAAAGAAGGGGAGAGCGGTGCTGGTTGGCGGGGGTTTTGTTTTGGAATTTTTTGCGCTTGAATAGTTACTGTCTGAAACGTTTGCAATACATCAAATAAAAGAGTACACCTTTACTCTTTACATTTATAATTACATCCTGAAAATTAATTGCATCATTTTTTCATTAACAATTATTACGAAATTCGCAAAATAAGCACAGTTCAATATTATTGGGATGTGCGATGTATTTTCCACTTATAGTAATTATGAAAAATATATTTTAGATTGATTGTAATTCATATACAAAAAAGTATTGCTGGAGTATTATTAACGCTGAAATCCTTTTCTTCACATTGATATAGATAAAATATATTATTGATGGTGCGAAATTTTTCAGTTAAATCGTATATTGTTGATGTTGAGAATGACTAACATGTTCTATAACATACTTTTTTCTACTTAAATCTATGAATTCCATATTTGATTGAATCGCAATATTATTTTCGTAAAAAACTACCAAAACAATTTCAAAAATTGTATCATAACTTCTGTTATTTCGATTAAAGACATTGATTTTCACTAATTTTTCAATCAAGCGTCTATTAGGTTCAGACGATTCTACTCCTCGGTCTCGCCTCGCCTTAAAAATCTCGTAAATCGCCATAAATCGACTTTTTGCTTCCTGAAATAGCTCAAATAAATGTTGGAAACTATGAGTTCTGAGGATTTCAAACCAACATAATATTTACTTGCGTATTCCACTGAACTGAAGATAAGAAGTCACAAGTCCCAAGGCTCTTCAAACACCCAACTTTTCCCAACACAAATAATAGGGATAAGGTTTTCTTTTGCGCGAGTTTTCCATCAGTGCATCAAACAGTAAGTAAAATTCCAAAACTTGATTGTCTTTGAATCGTCAATTCCAGTTCGACTAGGCCACCAGGAAAGCTAACACATAACAGTGCGCGCGTTTAGAACTCCTCCGAAACCGCGGGAAACATCATTTCAGCACACTACATTTTAGTACGTAAATTTCCAAACCCCTCAAATCAAAAACTAACATGGCCTTAAAAACAAATTGATAAACTAACTTATTTCAATTATTTATTTGTTCTGTTCAGTAAAAATGGCGCTCTCGTACACGTTTTCTCTTTGGGACATGAATACGCAAAGTATCGACTATATTTTGAGTTCGCTGAAATGGACTAGACAACCACCGAATTATTTGAACGAGAATTTTGTTAACATTATCGACGAAATTGATGAATTATCGAAAATAATTTCGATACCACTTCTGCTGGCCCAGAAAAGTTGTTCGAACGCGCGCCAAAATGAATTTATCATGGAAGAACAACTTGACGAATTGAAAGCTGAAGACGTAAGATAATTCTTTGACAAAATATTGATTACGTTGAATGAAATTTCTATGTTTTAGATAGCGATTTTTCTTCACATTCGATTTTCGTTGAATAACTTTATTTTAGAGTTGAGTGATTTTTTTGAATTCTTAGTTTTTGTTAATTAAAAAATATTGATTATTCATTACTCCAACTTTACAAGCTTTACCAAAAATGTAAATAAAAAAAATTTTTTAAATGAAATAAATATCATGCGATTGGATTTTCATGATTTTCGGTAAGTAAATGTTATTTTTGAGTTATTATTCTACAAAATTTGAGGTTCGTTTCACGTTCAGATAATTTACAAAAAAATTATGTAATTTTTGGATTTTTGTGTTTTTATTTTTATGTTATTGAAAATTTCAGAATGAAAAATAATATATTTCTTCGAATGCGAGTTCTTAAAGTGTAGATGAATGATAAATAAAATAATTTATTGCTTTCTGTGTCATTGCAGATCGCGATAATCGATCAGATTGAGGAGGAGACAATTGAAGAGCTCAAAGAATTAAAAGCTGAAGACGTAAGCAATTTATAAATATTCCCTTAAAATAAATAAATTTTAAAGTACAGTACTTTTGTGTATTTCAAGTTCCTAATATTTCATATTTTATTGCTTTACTTTTATTTTTATTTTTATTTGTGGACATTTAAACGTAAATTCGTTCTTAACTGTATTAAAAAAAAATTTTTTAATATAAAAAGAAATGGAATAAGCATAAATAAAAAACAATATCAATTATGTCAGATACAAGTTTATGGATTATAAATATCACAAATTAAAAATATCAAACATATCAAATATCTCAAAATCGACTTTTCAAAATTCGACTAAAATTTGAGATATGATAATTTTTTCAGAAATTTCGTTTTGTCGAATATTCACAAATTCTACTATTTTTAGCAACAAAAAATTTCCATTTGTTGAAAATTGCAGGTAAAATAATATTCATCTGTTAAACTTACTTTGAATGTTTAAAATTTGAAATAAAAATTTCTTTATCATTTATTTTATTACGTTTTCATTTTTATTTTCTAATATTTTATTCTATTTCTGTTTTATTGCTCAACCGTAAGTTGTTCTTGCTGATTTTTTTTCAGATTTCCCCAAAAGATTTTGAATTTGAGTCGTAGAATGACAAAATTAATAACAATTACGAAAATTATGTTTATATTTTATTACAGATCGCGGTGATCGATAAAATTGAAAAAAAGACCAAAAATGAGCGAGAGGGATTGAAAACTAAAGACGTGAGGATTTATAAAATATTTTCATTACGCATGTTTTATAGAAATTTAAATTTCTCTGAATTTCTTTATATTTGATCTTGAAAAATCTGGTTTGAGAGTTCAATTTCCAAATTTCTTTGAACCCTTGAATCTTCAAGCTAATAATTTTTTTGATTCTAAAGCTGCACTATTTTTTACAGTTTTAGGTTACGAAATCAAATTTTTTATAGTCATGTCAATGAGTTGAAATTTATGAAATTTTCGAGTCAACACCATTAAAACTTTCGAATTTCTTCAATTTTCAGAATTTATATCAAATTTTTTTTTATTGCTACTTTTAGAATGTCCAATTTTTTCACTACGAAAGTAGATGAAAAATTTTATTTTTTCAGAAATCATAAAATTCACCCAAATTTTTATTTAAGATGTTGAAAAAACCTTTTCCAGACTTTTCATATAATTTTTCATTTCGTTTTTATGCATCAGATTACTCAGAGTTTGTAAAAAGTTTTTTAAAATTAGGTTTATTGAGTTGTTAGTTGTTTCTGTACATTTTTTTATTCACAATTCCAAAAATTGTAACATATTTAAATGGAAAACTTAATAAATAAATTAAAATCATGAAAACCTATTACAGATTGTGAAGATTGATAAATCATTAGAGACAAAAAATGAACGAGAAGCATCACAAACAAAAGATGTAAGCTATTCTTTTTTTTCTCTTTTACAGAATTTTATTATAATATAATAAAGTGAATAACTTGAAAATCGTTTCTTCGTGTTGTTACAGATCATGGTGAAAGATGAAATTGAAGAGAAAACAGAAAATGTAAATGAAATCCCTCCAAAAAAATTTGAATTGAAATTTTGGTTCGATGAAAGCGATAATTTTGGTCCCTTTTTCACACAACCCAAAATGTACGAGAATATATATTATGGCAGCGAAGAAAAATTCAATGTAAGTTTTCTGGAAAGTTTTTTTATTGTGGTCAATACTTCTAATCTTTTTTGGGTAAGAACTTTTCAAAAATTCTGAGCTTTATAAATAATACTTTTGAACTATTGAAAAATATTGAAATATATTGAAATTATTAATTGATAAAATATAATTTCGTATGAATTTTAATTAAAGTATCAGTAAAATTCAATATATATTCAAAATATTCAGTAAAAAAACAAAAAAAAACAATTCATGAGTAATATTCAATTGAAAGTAAAAATTAATAAATACAAAAAATATAATATTCTAGATTCAGCATTTCGATATATTTGAATGACTCCACATTGCAGAAATTTTATAAAATTATTTTGAAATATTAAAATAAATTATAAGATTTTACCTTTTTATTGATCTAATTTATTTTCGTAAGAATTTAAATGAAAACATCATTAAAATTCAGTAAATATTCAGGATATTCAGTAATAAAAATAAAAAAATAATAATAATATTTAATTGAAGATAAAAATAAATAAATATTAAAAATAAGATATTCTAGACTTATTGTTAGTATTTCAATATCGTATTTAAATGACTCCACTATTTTTAAATTTTATTTAACTTATGTGAAATATTGAAATACATTAAAATTTTGGACCTTTTTTTTATTTATTTTCATTTTCGTATCAATTTTAATAAAAATATAATAAAAATTCAGTAAATATTCATGGTATTCAGTAATAAAAAAAACTTCATCAATAAAAATTAATTGAAGGTAAAAATTAATCAATATAAAAAAGAAAATATTCTAAACTTATTGTTAGTATTTCGATATTTTATTTAAATGACTTGACATTTTTGAAATTTTTTTAAACTAATTTAAAATATAGAAATATATTATAAATTTTTAAGTTTTTATTGAATTAATTTATTATCTTTCACTTTTCCTTAAAATATCATAAATATTCAGTAAATATTCAGGATATTCAGTAAAAAACAAAAACATTAGATGAATAATTTTTAATTCAAGGTAAAAATTAATCAATATAAAAAATGAAATATTCCAGACTTATTGTCAGTACTTCGATTTCATATTTAAATGACTCCACAATTTTGAAGTTTTGTTAAACTAATTTGAAATGTTAAAATATATTATAAATTTGTATCTTTTTATTGAATTTATTTATTATCGTTTACATTTTAATAAAAATATTAATAAAATTCAGTATGTGTTCAGAATATTCAGTAAAAAGAATTAAAAAAAAACATTTAATAAATAATATGTAATTGAAGGTAAGAATTACTAAATATAAAAAATGAAATATTCCAGACTCGGTATTTTGAAACAAAATTTAAATGATTCTACATTGCGTAAATTTTATAAAATTATTTTTAAATGTTAAAATAAATCATAAATTATTACTTTTTATTGATTAAATTAATTTTCGTATTCATTTTAAGATAATTATCGTAAAAATAAAGTAAGTACTCAACATATTCAGTTAATAAAATCTAAAAAAAAAACCTCAAATAAACAAATACAAAAAATAAAATATTCCAGACTCGGCACTTCAATATCATATTTGATTGACTCCACATTGCAGAAATTTCAATCAACTATTTTTCAAGTACAAAAAAAAATTGAAATGAGTTCTTTCAATACGCCAAAATGAGACAATTCTTAAATCAAATTTATATTTATGTGAAATAACTATGTGTAGATCATTCGGAGCCAATTTTTCAAAATCATCTTTATTATAAATTCAATATTTCAACCCTATATCGGGGTCCTCTTCAGGATCCTTAAAAAACATATTAACAATTCTTTACGAAATTTCCTTAAAAAATACTTATGACCAATTCAATACACTTACATATTGAATACAGTGGTTAATAACCAGTATATGGCAAGAAAACCATCGTCATTTTGAATAATCAACCCTATGAAAACGACGACCTATATACGACATATATAAGTCATATACATATAAGACCTATATGACATACTTGTACCTATATAAGCATATATTCGGCATATATAATGCATATATTTAAGATATATAATACCTATATACAGCATATATACGAGTTTATATATGTTGCAGTTGAGTCATATATAGGTCACATATAGTCGCATACAAGTCATATATAGGTCACATATAGTCGCATATAAGTTGTATATAGGCGTTATATATGCCTTACGTATGTCTTATATATGTACGCACATATAGGTCTAATATATGCTTTATTGATGTCGTATATAGGTCATCGTTTTCATAGGGAATTTCGTCTAAATTCTATACAATATTTAAATCCGTTGTCTTTAATTCCATCCCTATGAAAACGACGACCTATATACGACATATATAAAGCATATATAAGACCTATATGACATACTTGTACCTATATAAAGCATATATTCAGCATATATAATGCATATATTTAAGTTATATAATACCTATATAAAGCATATATGTGAGTTTATGTATGTTGCAGTTATGTCTCGTATAAGTCATATATAGGTCACATATAGTCGCATATATGTTGTATATAGCCGTTATATATGCCTTATATAGGCAGTATATATGTCTTATATATGTACACCCATATAGGTCTTATATATTATATATGCTTTATATATGTCGTATATAGGTCGTCGTTTTCATAGGGATTATATCACGTGAATTGGAACAAATAGAATTATAAAAGTGATTGCACTATAGAAAGACTGAACGAAATTTATATTTTTTCAGCTCGAGAAATGCGCCCGCTGCGACTTCGAATATCCTAGACTTAGTTATTTGGAAAGTCGTACCATCCCCAATTTCAACCAATTCTCGAATCATCATGATGACTTGTATTCAAATCAGTTCGCTACAGCTTCCGACTGTTTAAATCTTTACTGAAACATTCATTTATAAATGAACGACACTATTTTTATAAAAAAAAGGGTTTCCAATCGAATACGTAAAACTTCGTTCGACTAGGCTTCATGTACTACAAGAGTACCAAAGTTTGACGAGATCTCTTGATTACGTAGCCAAAAATTTATAATACCTGAAAATTTCTAGGCTAAGTTCTTCTTGGGCACTTGGAAATGTCATGAGATGAATTTTCCTTGTACGAAACTATCATGAAAAGTCCCTAAACAGATGTTCCTATACTTTATATTACGTATTGATTCGGATTTTTACACTTTTCGATAGAAAAAAATGTATGAAAATTGCGGAAAACGTGCGAATATTTCGCATCTTACTACTCAGTGACTAAACATGGAAATTGGGATTTTATCTCAGTTGTATAATTAAATGCTGAAAATTTTGACGATACGTTTTTTCGTACGAATATTATAAAAATGTATGTGTTGAAATGTACACAATTTCTGATTGATATGTTAGAGATTATATGATTATTTTGTTTGTTTATTATTATGGTTTGAATAGTTATTTTCAATTTGTGATATTTCCGCAATACATTTCGGTGTGAATAAATGTTTGAAAAAGACTTACGTTTTACAGTGCAGACTTTTTGATGGAGAGGGAATTTATATTAGTAATTTATTTATTTTTTGTCGATTTAAAATACAAAAAACAAATTTTGAATCTTCGAAAGTATGGACTAAGGTCTGCAATTTTTTAATTTTTTTTTTTATTCCAGAAATTTAAAAGCTGATTTTTTTTTATTGTTTTCCAGTGATACATTTTTTTTAAATCTGTTTTGTGCAGAAAACACCCGTAAGAGAATTCGATTGAAATGCGACATAATAATGAAAGAATTTCACAAATATGCATTTTATAAATTAACCCTAGCCGCATTACTCATGAATCTCATTTTTCAACTTCATTGATTTCTGAGATTTTATGAAATTCGAAAATGTAAAAAATGTGGGTAATTTCGAAAACATCAAAAATATTACACATTTTCGACAACTTGGAAACTTTTAAAAATTTTGGAGAAAATGGAATTTTAAAAACTTTAAAAACTTACAGTTTTTGCATGTCTAAAATTATAAATTTCATACTGAAAAATGTTTAGAATTTCTGACAACTTACAGTATTTTGAAAATCATGAAATTTTTCCAATATCGTTATGAAGTTTCCAATTTTTTGAAACTTGAATTATGAAGAAGTAGAAATTTTTGAAATTTTTAACGTTCCAAAAAGTTTAAAAAATTTTCGCAAATTCAAAAATTTGTAAAGTTGAACATATATTTTCCATTTTTAATCTAGAGTAGATTGAATGTATGTCAGTAATTTTCAACGATTTTGAAATTTTTCTAAAATAAAAAAATTCGTGAAAATCTGAAACATTTAAAAATTTTTGGATTTCTGGAACTATTCAAACTCGATTTTTCTTAATTAAAAATTTTTCATAAGTTTATAATTTTCTCCAAGTTCTAATTATTAATGCATTTTCAATTTTTATTTTTGAAAATTTGAACTGCGATGTGAATTTAAATTTCAGAATAAAAACTTCAAAAATTCTTGAAATGATGAAATTTTCGAAAAATAAAAATCATCAAATTTTTAAATTTCATAATGTCCAAACTTGTTTTTTTTTTTTAATTTTTCATGAATTTTCAACTAATTATTAATGCATTTTCAATTTTGATTTTTGAAAATTTGAACTCCGATGTGAATTTCAATTTCAAAATAAAAACTTCAAAAATTCTTGAAATGATGAAATTTTCGAAAAATAAAAGACTTCAAATTTTTGGATTTTAAAACGTCCAAACTTGTTTTTTTGAATTTGTCATGAATTTTAACTAATTAATAATGCATTCTTATTATTAATGCATTTTCAATTTCAATATTTGAAAATTTGAACTGCGCTGTGAATTTAAATTTCAGAATAAAAACTTTAAAAATTCTTGAAATTATAAAATTTTCGAATAGTAAAAAACTTCTAATTTTTTGATATAAAAAAATCCAAACTTGTTTTTTTTTTTGGATTTTTCATGAATTTTCAACTAATTATTAATGCATTTTCAACTTTAATTTTTGAAAATTTCAACTGCGATGTAAATTCAAATTTCAGAATAAAAATTTCAAAAATTCTTGAAATGATGAAATTTTAGAAAAATAAAAAACTTCAAATTTTCGGATTTCAAAACGTTCAAACTTGTTTTATTTTTTCATGAATTTTCAACTTTTTTTAATGACAAGTGATAATAAAATGTTAATTTTGATTTTTTTAATTTTTATTTCCAATTTCAAAGAAAAATATCAAAATAAAAATTTAGGAACTTCGTAAATTTTAGAAGAAATGGAATTTTAGAAAATTTGAAAACTTAAAGTTTTTGGATTTCTATAGTTTTTAAACTACAGAAAAACGAAAATTTTGAGAATTTTTGACATCTTATAGAATTTCGAAAATTATGATACTTGGGAAATACTTATACCGTTTTTAATTTTCCAAAACTTCAATTTCGAAAAAATGGAAAATTTCAACATTACCGAAAATTTTTGCGAATTCAATGATATTTGAACTTTTCGGATATTTTTAGTTTCAAATCTAAAATACATAAAAAATATCAGCAATTTACAACGATATTAAAATTTTTAAAACTCTCTAAAAGAATGAAATTTTTCAAAACCCAAAAACTTAAAAATTCTTGGGATTCCTGAAACTTTCAAATTTGATCTTTTTCATTATAATCTGCTGTTTAAACACAAAAACTTATTAGAATTAACAGAGAAAAAATGATACCTAAAAGATATAAAAATAGTTTTCTAGAGTTTTATGCAAGTTTGGATGTAAAAAAATCGGAAAAATATCCTCAATAATTGTAATTTTCCTCGAAGAATATCGTTCATTCTATTATTGATTTCGCTAAAAAACTCGAATATGCTTACGGGTGTTTTTTGCACAAAAATTGTTCGAAATTCAAGAATAAACAAACCTTTTTTCTGTTACAGCTGGTTACAGCCAAGTTTTTGATACACTTTGAACGAGTCAAAAGAAGACAAAGTCAATCGAGTCAGAAATTAAGAAAAAAAGGATGAGAGATGTATAGACGTAAGAGGCTGCTCGCTTGTTTTGTGTGTTCGCGCGCAAAGATTCCTTTGAATCCTTAATTCCCTTTGAAACTCTCATTCTGGGAGCAAAATGGCGAGAACGAGCGGGTATTCTTCGGCTGAATGACGTATTGAGCTGCACACTGCGTGTAGCTCGTGCTCATCTATCGCGTTGCCTTCCCCCCCCCCCCCGCCCCTCTCCATCACCCTCTTTTCTTTCGAGCGACAACGTTCTTCGCGATTCTTTCAGCAATTATTACCCCGCTCTACACTTCGTTAATTGCCGCCTTCATTGAAAAGACCGCGAGAAAATTGGAGGCCTACCTTTTTTTCCTTCCTCGGGAATCGGGGAAGGAGAAATTGTGTATGGGGGGAGTCTGTGTTGTAGGGTGTCCCATGGAAATTTTAAAAAGGATTCGTCGATTATGGGCTATTGTGATTTTAATCGGGTTGATTGAAATTCAGGGCCATAGGCCTTTATCTAATTTTTTAATATTGTTTTCCTGCGACATTAATTATTTTTGTAAGATTGTAGAAATAAGGAAATATGTCTTCATTCGATGTTTTTCTTCTAACTTTTACAGGGAAGGAAATAAAATATTTATATAGTTTTACTTTCCGAAAGAAAATCAGGAGGAAAATTTTTTTCGAATTTTTTAGAGCTTGAAATTTTTTAACACATGCACATTTTGGTAAATTGCTGGCAAATTACTTTTCGACTCAGAAAAATAATGGGAAAATTTTGGTCAGTGATTTTTATCCCCACTTGTCGAAAAAGCACATATATTGTTTAAATTCCAAACTTGAATAACTTTTTTGATTTTGAGTTTAATGAAAAATTGCAAGGAAAAAAAATTTTAATTTTTTGTTTACGATAATTCGGGATATATATACTTTCTAGTTAAAAGTACTTTTCTCAGTGATGCTTCTTACACATCACCAATCCCCGGGCACTGCCCCTTCGCAAATCCGGCCCTGGTCCCACGAGCCCAAAAAGGGTCCGCGAATCCGAGGAACATCGCGTAATCCGCGCAAGACAAGATTTCCATAGCCACGTCAGAAAGGGACGCGAGAGGAACCAAGTACAGTGGTTGAGGGGCGAGGAGGGGGGACGATGGGGGTACAGGGTGAAAGAGAGGATGAGGAAGAGGGCACAGCTGAATAGAAAGCGACACAATGGACCTGGGTGGCTGTGGAGGCGTGTTATCAAATGGGTTCCTCATTCACATACTGCGGCCTGAGCTACCTGTGTCTGTCTGTTATACTTATTCATACCCCCCCATTGTGTCTCCACTGTTGAGTCGAGTTCAGTTCAGTTGAGAACGCGATGGAACGTGCCACAATGCACGAATATGGGTTGTACCTCTCTCGCTTCATTCCCCCCCTATCGCCACCCACAGACCCGCAGATTCGCGAGCCCGAGTGGGAAGAAAATTGCGTCGGGAAATTGTATCCGCGTCTTTCGACTCCAAGCAACCGCGAGAAGGCCCTTTTTCGGGTTCGATGTGTATGAGTGTGAATGTTACCTTAGATTCAGGCTTGGGCGGAAGTACACGGGAAAAACTAATGTGGTTAAAACACCTAAATGAAGAGGATTGCGGCTATAAAAGATCAAACAACCTCAAAATTTTGTGCCTTAACAATTTTTCTAGCTACAGTTACTAATACGGGTAGTTTTATCAGCTTATTGTGTATGTATGTTTCAAATAGTTGCATGAACTATACACAAAGTCATCATTGCAACCTTATCCAGTTGCAACATCTATTACGACAGTAACTACGTTCTGTGGTTGTGATTACTACATTGTGGCGATGTGACAGACACTCATCCAAGTTGCACCAACCTCAAAATGTGTGTGTTGACTTACGACGCTTACAACTGCTTACAACCGCGTTTATTGTGAATGTTTAGTGTCACAAAAT